>VFIW01000108.1:0-141684 GCA_006386115.1 Globisporangium splendens
AGGGCGGCAATTAACTATGCCCAAGCCAGTTGAATTGGAAGGCAAAATCCGCATCTATCCAAGATAACAATACACAACGCAGCACGAAGTGAGAAACTAGCATAAAAGAAACCCAAGCATGACCTTGTAAATAATCTTACCGTTGTGGAGCAGCAAAAACTGGAAAACCAGCATGATGAAGGAGATGAAATTCGATTGGTAAACTCGCCACTCGTTTTCAAGCGTGAACGCGAGCTGGTAAAATGGCGAGACCCGGAAACTGCGCTTCAGTGCTTCATTCACGAGTATGAGGCTGACAAGCTCCAAGCACACGTACGCAAAGATGTTGTTGACGACTCGATGCAGATCGTTCTGCGTGAGCAGCATAATGTCTTGGTAGTATTTTGCATTCGGGAGGTAGTAGATGATGAGCAGGTATGTGGCGTAAAAGAAAGGCACGGCGGTCTCGATGTACTCGACTAACGCCACGGACTCGCTTTGGTGCAGAAGGTGAACGGTCTCTGCCACGATTCGAGTATTCATTGGCACTTTCTTCCTCGTGGTCGACGTAAGTGATATTGCGCTTTGAAACACGTTATCTAAACGTCTTGACGTCGGAATCGTATGTAGATAATCATCGGCTGAGAAAACACTCACAGCCCACAAGGGATGCGTTGGCGGCTGGGATTGTTCCGGAGCTGCCATCCCTGCCGCTTCGTCGCCTTCAACTTGTGTTCGCCGTAAACTTCAGAGCCTGTTCAATTCCGCTCGTGCTGTGTTAGACAGCACGAGGTTGCTGCGCGACTCGATTGGGATAGGTTCGGAGTGAATTTGCCCCTTTTTGGCGAAGATGTTCTGTACCCGAGCGACAACCGATCGTGCATTGTACCCAATCGAGACGTTTTGACGAGCGTGTACACGTCGGAGCACTGCAAACCGCTTGAACAGGCTATAGAGAGCTACACCGTTTTGGACGAGATCGAACACGATAATGGCGACAGCAACCCAGATGGTGCCAACCGCTTGCATGCACTTGGTCGTGTACAGTGCGTCAAACAGGTCTACACTCGCAACGATCGCAGGTACGAGGTCGTCCATCTCCGATGTAACACGAGCCACCAGGAATTTGTAGGTCGCTTTGATCAGAGGAAGCAACGCGATAAAGGCGAGTTGTTGCGGCTGGCTTAGAGCGAGGAAGGCATCATTGTAGCACGGATACACGACCAGCATCGTCGCGTTTAATCAGTGTCGTCGAGTGGTTGTTGGCATACTTGGTCTGCGACGGGTGGCATGTATTTTAGGCGCAGTTTGCAGCCGCAAGCACGTTATTAATAGTCCATTTTTCGCTCTGACCCACTTGTAGCTTCCGATGAACACATTCATTGGGCTTAAACAAAAGCCGAAAAAGTCGTGACAACTTAGTCAGTATCTGTTAGACATGCCTGACACGAGAGAGAGAGAGAGAGAGAGAGAGAGAACCACAGTCTCAGCATGCATGTGCTGCGTTTTTGAAGGCGGGTCACACTGGACGGGTGAGGAGGGTGATTCCATACAGCGTACCCCTTCAAATTCGTTTGGGTACACTTGGTATCTATGTGTTTACAGAGGTTCATCCAGTCAGGTGTTTCAGTCGCCTCTAAAACAAAGTGTAAAAGAGAGTGCATCCACATGGTAAATGTCAGTGCAAAAGGCACCCACAAGACATTGGACTGCTATGCCAAATGTTGGTTTCCATGCATGCACCGTGTGTGGGTGCACTAATACTGCGTCAAAAGCTGAGAAGGTGGTCAATAGCCAAAGTATCTATGACACTAGGCGCGCAGCACGGGAAGGTTTGGGAGTGCTGGTGCTGGTCCCACCCGGCAGGTCGCCTCTGTGTTCTCCGGTCACACCATTCTCACTTCCCAATTTGCATCTACTTCATCAAGTCGAGTACCACCACATCTGCTGCCTTTGTCAAACACGATGAAGCTTTCCATCATCCTCTACACTGCTGCACTCGCGGCTGCAAGCTCCACGACAGCGCAGACCACCCCCGTGCCAACGTTCACTGTCGACTGCATCAACGTGAGTGTCAAAGTTGATGCGACTTACTGCATCAAGGGACCAATCTGCAGCGGCTCGAACTCGTCGCGCAAGAAGATCCAGACTGTCGCCTGGGGTTGTGTGTGAGATACGACCACCACTACGACCAAGACGTCGTTCGCGGCTGCCGGCGGTGTCGCCGCGGGCGTGAGCGCAGTTGGGATCGTCGCTCGATGTGTCGTTGCGGCATTTGCAGTCGCTGACACTGCGTTCGCCGTCATCAGGCACCAGCGCAAGAGCGCCAGCAGAAGCTCCAGAAGCAGGACTTCACGGAACTCGCCATGTCGCCAGCAGCCCGTTAGGAACCAGTCAGGCAGGCACACGCCAATCGCACGCAACTGGTGGCCTTAGCTTTCTCTTTCATTCTTCACAACACCTCGGTTTCAGTCCCGAGTCCTTCCAATCCGATCGCATTTTCTTTCCTGATTAGTCTCTTTTTTTCCAACTTTCTCTCGTCCGAAGTCTCGCTTGCGCAGTGGGACTCTCGCGAGCGTAGCTCCTGAATAAGTTTCTGCAAATACAGACGTCTGGATTCGTTGACACGTCCGTTATTTGCGGTGGGTGTTTAGAGACTGAAACTTTAGAGCCCGAGTGAACAAACGGCTGGCGATGCAGCGAATATCACAGTGCTCGCTTGTGCATAATCGATTGCGCCGGCTTTTGAGTCTTAATTTGTTGGGAGTTTTGCTGTTCATCCGAGCCTCTTTATCATGACCAAACTGTGTGGTATAACACTATGTCACTAGTTCATAAACCCTTATATAGTACACATTGAGTGCCGGACACTCAAATAACTCAGCGGCAAGCAGCTGTGTAAAGGCGTGGGGCAGCAGGTCGTGTCATCGAAATGGGTGCGAAACAGCTCGTCAGCTCGAAACTTGCAATCGTTGAACATCAGGAATATCGAATTAGACAGTGGTTGGCAGACAGAGTTTCTATATGAAAATCACACTTTGTCACACGTTAATTTATAGAATCGACAGCATTAGGCAAGTAAAACTAAGATGACGCTGGTGTGCGCGCACGACTTTGTTGATCAACATGAACCAAAGCACCAAAAGAATGCGACGGCAAACCACGTGGTGCTCTCGATCCAGCGTACGGCGTCCGCTATCACGATTGTTGTGGTAGCCACAATGGCCAGCTGGCCAGGAGCACCTAGCCAGCCGCAAGTGTAAACAGAGGCGACACGGCGACTTCGTTGACGCAAGAGGCGACAGCACTCCAGAACCATCATCGCCAGCGCTGGGATCTCGAAAAGGATCGGTCGTCTGCACGTTCGAGTTGTAAACAGCTCATCAACACAGAAATTCCAAAGGCGGCGGCTCCTCTACTTCTTATCCATTTCCCCATTTGTGCCGGTCAAGTGAACACATACGTACAGTGCGAGCTGATCCCTTCGTTCGCGAGCAGCCCACTTGAGTCGAAGAGCTCATTCCGTTCGTGGTCTCTTCGTTTCGACAACGTCATAGTAGAACAGGCCGGGGAGGGCGTAGGCGGCAGCCATGGAGAGCCAACGCATGACTATCACCGAGGCGCACAATGGCGGGATCAACCGATTCACGACCCACGCCACGCGCCGGGCACGCGCCGCGCGCGCTCTCAGCAATGCACAAAATCGCCCGAATTACTACTCGGCCAACAGCAAGGGCTCGGCGCAGGAGACCAAGCTGAAAATGGGAGGCGCGCCACAGGAACTGCATGCGCATTTGCTCAAGAGCACCAAGAACAGCGCTGCGGCGCCCAACGCTGCGGATCAGTCACTCGGCAGCAAGACCACCAGTGAGACCTGGGCACTATTTGCTCACGCTGATCGCACCGATTACTGGCTCATGAGTGGCGGGTTACTCGCTGCCGTGGTCTCGGGTTCCAGCTTACCCTCGATTAACATCGTCTTTGGTACGAAAGCTCAGCTCTGCAATCTTGGTGTAAATGTCATGGACTAACAGCGTTTCTTGCTCTGTATGAACAGCAAATGCGGTCACTGCGCTCAATAACAGTCAATTTCCTACCACAAACGGCGTCGACATGGACAACCTGACAGATTGCGCACTCACACTGCTCGGTATCGGCGTCTGGGTGCTCGTGTCCGAGTTCTTCACGGTCGCGCTGCTCACACACTCGGCCGCACGCCAGACCCGCGTGATGCGGGAAGCTGTCATGGAATCGCTTGTGTACCAAGAGATGGCGTGGTTCGACACGAGCAACCCATTCAGTCTGTCGTCCGACATTGGTGGCAACATGGTCGTGATCCAAGAGGGCCTCGGTCGCAAAATGGGTCAGTTTGTCAAGCACACGACGCAGGTCATTCTCGCGGTCACAGTGGGCATCATGCGCGCCTGGAACGTCGGCCTCGGCATCGCGGCGACGTTCCCGTTATTTATGATCTCGATCTACTTGTTCGTGGCCTACATCAGCAAGTCGACGAACCTCGAGTCAGACGAGTTCTCCCAAGCCGGCGCCGTCGCCGAAGAAGCGCTGACGTCGGTGGGCACGGTCATGGCGTTCAATGCCCAGCAATCCATGGCCGACCGGTTCAAGAGCTTCTTGTACTCGGGTGACGTCACGTACCGCAAATTCTCCAAGGTGATCGCCACGGCCATCGCGTTCATCCAGTTTGCGTCGTTCGTGCTCTTTGGGTACGGTCTCTGGCTCGGCGGCCATTTGGTCGCGAACCAGGACACGGTCGTGCCGACTATGAAGAAAGCGCTGCCTGCCATCATGGTCGAGATTGCGGGTCTCCTCGCGATCGGCTCGGCCGCACCAGCACTCGAAGCCCTCGCCAGCGCGAAGGCGGCCGCCGTGTACATCCTCCAGATCGAGAAACAGCGGTCGATGATCGACTGCCGCGCCACGGGTCGCGAACTCGATGTCATCGCGGGTAGTATCACGTTCAAGGACGTCGTGTTTGCGTACCCGACGCGGCCGCGCGAGCTCGTACTCAAGTCCTGTTCGTTCACCATCCCTGCGGGCCAGCGCGTGGCACTCGTGGGTCCCAGTGGTGGGGGAAAGAGCACACTGATCAACCTCATTGAGCGGCTCTACGACCCGGCATTTGGCCACGTTGCGATCGATGATATTGATATCCGCAAGCTTGGCGTGCGCTGGCTGCGCAAGCAGTTCGGTGTCGTGCGCCAAGAGCCTGTGCTGTTTGCTACGACGATCATGGAAAACATTCGATACGGGTACCCGAACGCGACCGACCAGGAGGTCATCGAAGCCGCCATGAAAGCACATGCCCACCAGTTCATCATGGCGTTCCCCGACGGATACAGCACCCCAATCGGTGCCAACGGATCGCTTCTTGCGGCTGGCCAGCGACAACGACTCGCTATCGCGAGAGCATTTGTGAAGAACCCGGCCATGCTGCTTCTGGACGAAGTCGCCGTGGCACTCGACGCCGAGAGCGCCGACGCAGTTCACAACGCCTTTGATGAGCTTTTCAAGGCGGCACGAATCACAACGCTCGTGATCGCCCACCGATTGGAAACGCTCGCGTCGGCCGACGTCGTGTTTGTCGTTGAAGACGGAAAAATCGCGGAGCAAGGTGCGTACGAGACGCTGTCCCGCGATCCACACAGCCGGTATCACGCGCTTTTCGGTGGCACAGACAAGAAATCCGAGCAAACACGGCTGACAGAGATGAATCTCCTGGGGACATCCCGATTCCGCGGCGCTCACGGTCATGGCAACGGCAAGCGTGTTGGAGGTAACCACGGCACGGCGCCTTCGATGCTTCGGCCGTCGATGGCTCAACAAACAGGGTTTGACGACACGATCTACTCTGGTCGACGTGGCGGCCGCGAATCGGCCTTTATTGACCCAACCGAAGTGATGATGTCGAGTCAAATAGGAACCGAGTCGTCGTTCTTCTTTGTCAAGGACTCGATCGCGAGCAACCGACCGAGCGACATGGCGTGGCTAGAGGCTGGTGGCCACCATCGATCGACTGTGGGCTACCCAGCTGGCAAAAGTCCATACCCAGAGCACGAAGTCGCGTTCCACGAAGTTGCGAATCAAGATCACGGAGGAGCAGTGGCAGCACCAGCAACTGCGAGCGCTGGAGGTGATCAGTCTGGCATCGTGAAGAAAATCCTGAAACTCATGGCCGTGGACAAGAAATTCTTGGTGCTCGCGATGATGGCATCGCTCCTGAATGGGATCGTGAACCCGCTAACTGCTATACTCAAGTCCAACATTGTCAACGAGTTGTACGCGGTCGAGGCAGATCGCGACTACGTGGGCATGCGTCGGATCGCAGACAAGTACCTGTTCATGTTTCTCGGTGTCGGTGCGCTTCTCGGACTGAGCTATTTCACCCAGAGTTACAACTTTCGGCTTCTAGGACGTAACATCACGAACCGCATGCGGTCCATGACGTTTACATCGATGCTCAAGCAGGATATGAAGTGGTTTGATGCACCTGGTCACTCGGCGGGTGCGCTCTCTGCGATGCTTTCGAACGACACAGCAGCCGTCAAGATTATCGCCGGCGAGATCCAGGGTCGTAAGATTCAGAACATCGTCGTGATCGTGTTTGCGACGATCCTGGCGTTCATCGTCGGTAGCTGGCAAGCGACGCTCGTGTTTCTTGCTGCGATTCCGTTCATTGTCGCGACCATTATGATCGATCAGCGCACGTCGTGGTACACCGAGGAAGAAGGAGACCGGTCGCTCGCGACGGCAGGTCGCATCGCCAACGAGATCATCCACAACGTGCAAACAATCACGGAGAACAATTTGCAGGAAACTGTGCTCGTCGAGTACCGGAAATCGCTCGACTTGCCGACCCGCGTGACGATCAAGACTGGGTACTCGACGGGTTTTGCGCTTGGTTTCAGTCAGTTCATCAAGTGGGTCGCGTACGCGGCGCTCCACTACTTCAGCGCGTTCTTCATTCGAAATGGGTCGACGACGTTCGCGTTGTTTTACCGCACGATGAACTTGATGAACGTCGCGGCGCTCTGCATTGACGAAACCGCGACGTTTATCGGCGACGAGAAGACGGCCAAGATCGCAGCGGGGCGTATTTTCTCGCTCATCGAAAACAAGCCCGATGTCGATGTCGACGCGTTAGGCGAGAAGCTCGGCGACCAATTCTCAGGTGCCATCGACATCTCGAGCGCAGAATTCGCGTACCCACTGAACCCGGACGCTCACGTGCTCACGAATTATAACTTGAGCGTGACTGGTGGCAAGACGACGGTGCTCATGGGTGGAAGCGATGCTGGCAAGTCAACGCTCATGCAGTTGCTGCTCCGTCTGTACGACGTGACTGACGGCAATATCGAGATCGGTGGGACTCCGATCCAGCGCCTGGACGTGCGATGGCTTCGCTCCAAGGTCGCGTTCGTGAGCCAGGATCCGATGCTGTTCCGCATGTCGGTGCTGGAGAATATCCGACTCGGACGCCCCAATGCGACGCTTGACGAGGTGATCCGCGTGTGTAAGATGGTCGACGCCGATGCGTTCGTCCAGGAGTTTCCTGATGGCTACGAGACACTTGTGGACACGGAAAAGTTCTCGCGTGGCCAGAAGCAGCGCATTGCTATCGCACGTGCGCTGATCTTGAATCCGCGCATCCTGCTTCTCGATGACGCGACCAGTGCCCTGGATAAGGACAGTCGCGCGCGCGTGAACGAGACGCTCGTGAGCTGGGAGATGACTCAGGGCGGAACGATCCTTGCAGTGACCGAAGATATGGAGATTGTGGAACGAGCCAACAGCATCGCGGTTGCCGAGAAGGGTACTGTGATCGAGAATGGAACGCACGAGGAGCTCCTGCGCATCCGTGGCGGCGTGTACGCGACCACAAACAAGCGCAAGAGCGGCCTTGACCCCATGACCGAGTTGTAAGAGAGAGAGAGAGAGAGAGAGATCCGTAGATAGATGCGCAAAACTGGTTTAAGCAAAAGTAGAGTGGGTGTGTGACCACAGCCATAATAAATAGAGATCAAATTACAAACAAGGACGCAAATGGTTGGGGATTCTTTGTCAAGAAGAGATGCATGGAAGCTACATTATTGGTTAGGAAACAGAATATATCAGCCAGCCATCAAACAAGGATGCATTTGTTTGGCAGATGTAAAAACGTAATTTAGCATGAAGTATGACGATTTTGATGTCTTCTGAAAGCGACTGGAAGTAGGAGATACTAAGCCTTACGAGGCGAGAGCTCAAGCTCACGCATGTCCATGACTTGGGCGTTGCTCTTGCGCTTGTTGAGCACAGCGGCAGCGACGATCGCGACGAGTGTGGCAGCCCCAGCGACCAAACTAACGACGACACCGCCCGAAATTCCTCTGTTCGGCGAGTCGTCCTCAGTGGCTGACATGAACAGCAAGCGCAAGAGCAAGGCGCAATTCGTTGATCGCTCAGCCTTGGAGCTTTCTCCTTAAACCAAGCAGCTCTGCAGTGACCACTTTGTTGAAGATTCCCACCACTCAACATTTCACTGTCTTACTGCATACAACTTGCTGCACAGTAGTGTCGTGCCTCATTTTCGGAAACAAAATCCCATGAATGAACTCCGTCTATTTTTCGTACTTGTATCTTTGCTGCTGTTGTTTCTCATCAGATCCTTTCTCACTTGCACAGGAATTTGTTTACTCTTTCTGCTACCACTTGATTTGGTTTTCCTGCGTGCAACAGCCCTCTAAGACAGCCTCGGGCATTGTCACAGGGCAACTCATACGCAGCAAGCGTTTGTTGGACGTAGGTCGGATCGCGCATGTGCGAAATGACACTGTAGATAACCTGTTTGCTCCACAAGCTGGATGCTGTGCATCCTGGCCACACGTGCTGCAAACATGTTTGGTTGTGGTATTCGGCTGTGCTTACGCAGTAGTTCTTCAATCGAAAATGAAATGTGCTGCTTCCCTGCACCATTTTGTTATGATGTTTCGTTTGAGAGCCTGGTTCCACAATAGTAACTCTTCTGCTCGCGTCGACAAATTTCGAGATCAGCAGTCAGAGCTGCTTGATCTCTCGCAGCATTTGTTTGTCGATAAAGCGCCTTTAACAGAAAAAAAAAAAAGAAGCAGTCAATTTCTTCTGCCTTCCTTAGTGCTCGGCATTTTATCCCGTATTTTACGAGTTGGATCTCATCCACCTGTGTCGACCCAAATTCTCGTCTTGTGGACTTTTGTGTGTGATTGGAAAGAAAGAATCTCGAAAAAAGTTGGATTTGCGATCCAACACTCGAGCCAATTTTACCCATTCTATCCAACAAATTCAAGAGAACCAGAAACATAAATTGCCAAGTGGGTCCACCAGACGAGCGTGACATCATTCGAGTCTCCACTTGGCAGTCGAGGCCAGTCGCATGTGGCCGGCAACGAATCTGCCAGTCCTGAAGCTAAAGAGGTGACCACAATGACACGTGGAGTGCGAGTTCAGGTTCTTATTTCATTGGTGCTCAGCGGTGCTGAGTGTGTCTGGGGACGATGGTGGAGCGACTGGGGAGTTCAGAAATAAAGTTGGGACTGAGAAAGATCTCTTGATTCGGGTGGTGACTGAAAACACGCGATCGAGTCAGCGCAAAATGAGCTGTTTGTCTCTCCAAGCGCGACTACCTACAATGCGCATAAAAGGAGCGTTTCGATAAACCATCTGCTGGAAGAGGAGGGTCTTTCCCATATCAGAACTTAAACTCTTGGTGCTCTCAAAATGGTCACATGTACCACGCATGGTAGCATATTGATTTAGAGGTACCTTATTTTCTGTATGTGGGTGTGAACGTATGCTACGGTACTCTATGGCATCAACGTATGGAGTTTAACGCACTTATCCGGATGCTGCGGGGCTGTGGGTACGTGCGTGCGTGCAGTCGCTCGCAGCAAGTTGCGTTTGCAGGCACAGTGCGAACTTACTGCGTGGAAGGAATGTTCCATACAAGCGACCAGCAAGCGCATGCAAAGCAAAAAAAAGAAACGGAAGCTCTGGCCTCTCTCGTGTGTCCTGCTGCCCATAGTCAGCACGACCCACTTGCAGTTTGCGCCTCTGACAGACCTGTTTGCAGCATTCATCGCAAGCGTGTGTGTCTGGCGTGCACAAAGAAAGACGAGCCTTTGTCACGGGATCTTTTGCTGCGGTTGCGGGTTGTGTTGCAGCAGGGGGGAGGGGGGAACAACCAACCAACCCGAACCTTGCGACGCTCCTGACTGCCTGTTGCAGCAGCGACAAATCATTTGCTCGCTTGCAGTGGAGGAAGACAATCGGCAAGACAAGCAAGAGGTGGCGCATAGTGTGTTTGCTGTGGGTGTCCCATACGCCATTTGCCAAAGCGCTTTCATTCAGCAAGAGCGCGAGTGGATAGACTCACCGGCGCCGGTGTTGACGCGTCGTTGCGGCGTTTGTTACGAGGGGCTTGCTTGTGCTGTTTGCGGGCATCTGCGGTCGTGCTGTCTGGTAGGTAGTGCGCATTTTGCGTATTTTGTATTCTCCAGTCTGCACGCGATTCTCCAGTTTGCAATTTCGACGCGCTGCGCTTGACACGTTTGCTGAAAGGTTGGCGAGCTACATTTGACAAGTTGTGTTGTTGCCGTGTTTGCGAACAGCTGCGCTCGACTCGTCGAGTGACTGGCTGAGACTGAGCGAGTGGATCCCCTCAAAAGATCGCGTAGTTGTCACCTTGGCAGACGACGCACAACGCTGCAGCCAAACACCAGACAGAACCATCACTCTGGATCCGTAAATCATGATCATCAAGATCGTGCGCGCCGAGAACCTGCCGGCGTCCGACGTGAACGGCACGAGCGACCCGTTCGTCAAGGTGCTGTACGACGGCAAGGAGGTCGCGGCGACGCCCAAGATCAAGCGCGACCTCAACCCGCGCTGGGACGCCGTCGTGTCCTTCCCGCTCGTGGCCTCGAGCGCGCTCTACGTCACGCTCGAGGTCTGGGACCGCGACGAATTGTCGGCCAACGACCTGCTCGGCGCGCTGCGCGTGCCATTTCCTGACTGGCGCGTCCACGTCGACGAGTACGTGAAGAAGCAACAGCTCGAGCGCCAGCGAACACAGTCAGCCGCACAACAGAAGACGCTGCAACTCCGCGACACGTGGCAGAAACACCAGAGTAGCGGCAGCAATAACAGCAGCAATGATCTCATCAGCAGCTTTGACAATGGCGGCATGGAGCTGCAGCGCAAAAGTCAAACACTCAACTCGCAGCGTTCGATGCCACAAGACGGCGACGCCCTGCTGCGCGCGTCCTACGGATCGAGTGTGAATATCCTGGCGTCGTCCATCGAGAGCCCGGCGATTCTCGAAATTACGACCATCAAGCCCGTGTTGATCTGGTCGCGGCTGATCAAAGGCACGATCGCGCAGGGCCGCATCCTGTGCTCGATTCAGTACGAAGAGGACGATCTCAAGTACCTCGTGAATGAGCCGTACGGCACGAACATCCAGGATGTGTTCCTGCCGCAGAACCCGCGCTTCAAGCAGGAGTATTGCCACTTGCCGCGCAGTTGGCACCCGGACTTCGCGGTGCGGCAGCAAGAGCTCTCGGCGATGCACGCCGGCGTCCCGAAAGACTGTTTGTTCCCGTGGCATGAGAAGATTCTGCACATGGTCGAAGAAGTCGCTGTGACATTCCACGTGAACGAATCTAACCAGGGCGTGCTCGCGACGCTCGTGCTGACCAACTACCGCGTCTGGTTCGTGCCGTACAAGCGCGTTAAGGGACTAGTCCACGAAGACGTGCACACGATCCCGATCGGCAAGATCCTCAAGGCGACCATCACGCAGCAGAAGCGCAGCAACTTCAACAACGTGGCGGTGCTCGAGTTGGAAAACATGGACGCGGGCCACTACCGCGTCACACTGTCGCCGATCTCGCGACTCCGTGAGTCCGTGCGCGACAAGTACTCGCGCGACGCCGAGGCCAAGCGGATCAAGGAATTGTACAACCTGGTGGCTGAGATGGAGTGGCTGCGCCTGGAAAACAGCTTTTGCGCAACGACGGACTTGAACCACACAATCGCCGATGAGGAGGAAGAAAAGGACGAAGACGATCTCCGATATTACACGCCACGTCCAGGCGGCGCTGCACGACCACCAGCACTCTCGCGGGCCATGACGGAACAGATCGGACGAGCTACCGCAGACACGAAAGCACAAACCTCATTCCGAGCGACGGCATCTGCTGCAGGAAACAGCAAGCCAGCAAACGGAGCGAGTCCTTTGAGCAACTCGCTCCAGTACAAGCATCAGCACAGCGCCTCACCGTCATTCCCAGCTACTAGCAACAAATCCTCCTCGGGACCGTACCATTTCGCGGGCAAGCGACGCATTCAGTACCATGCCGAGCGTGAATTCCGTCGTCAGGGCGTGTTCAACCACCCACGATGGCGGCATTTTGATAAAAACGACAAGTACGCGATCTGCGCGACGTACCCGAACTTCCTCGTCGTTCCCGCCAGCCTCAGCGACGACATCATTTCCGAGGCGTCTCGCTTTCGCAGCAAAAACCGGTTTCCCGCACTAACGTGGATCCATCCGCGCACGGGTGCGCCATTGTGTCGAAGTAGTCAGCCGAACACAGGCGTGCTGCGTAGCACGAACCAGTACGACAAAGGACTGATCTGGGCGATCCGCGATGCCGCAATCCCCGCCGAGGCTGCGTGGAAATCGCCCAACGCGTTGCCGAAGAAGAGCAGCGTGCTCCACATCGTCGACGCGCGACCAGAGCTCAATGCCAAGAGCAATGCATTGACGGGCAAAGGTCACGAGTCTACGAGGCAATACGACCGCGACGGCACACCTATGGCGTCGATCACGTTCATGGGCATCGACAACATCCACGTCGTACGCAGTTCGTTTGCAGGTCTAGCGCAGGCGCTCTATGATGTCGAAGACGCGAATTTCTTTGGCGCTGTGCAGAAAAGCCGCTGGCTCGAGCACGTCTGTAACATCCTGCAAGGTGCGTCCGAAGTCGCGATGCACTTGGAACGCGGTGACGCTGTGCTTGTGCACTGCAGTGACGGCTGGGATCGTACGGCGCAGCTCTCGGCGCTCGCACAGCTGATGCTCGATCCGTACTACCGCACGCTTGAAGGGTTTGCGATTCTCGTCGAGAAGGACTGGTGCTCGTTCGGGCACATGTTCAAGAAACGCTGTGGTCACCCGACGTCGGACCAGACATCGCCAATTTTCCCGCAATTCCTCGACGCCGTGTACCAGCTGACGCTGCAGTTTCCGACGCATTTCCAGTTCAACGAGCTCTTTCTGTCGACTGTCGCTGAGGCCGTGTACTCGTCGTGGCATGGTACGTTCCAGGCCAACTCGGAGCGCGAGCGACGCGCGTTTCTGGACAAAGTCGCGACCGTGAGCGTCTGGGACGTCATTCGCGCGTCCACAGACCAGTTCCTGAATCCTCTGTTTATCGGTGCCGAGACGACGCGAAGTGGTCAGTTGCGCATGGAGCCCATGGTCCCCGTGTGCCGTGTTCGGCTCATGCAGCTGTGGAGCAGCCAGTATCAGAAAGCGATCAGCCACATGCGGTTGCAGCAGCGCGAATTCGAGATGCTGTCGTTGATCCGACAGCAAGAGACCGAGTTGTCAAGACTTTACGCGGTGCTGACGGACGAGCAGCAGCAAGAATTGCGTGCCTTCCAGCTACGATCGGACATTGCAAGCCTCGCACGGAGCATGAACCTCGAGCACCCTGAATTAGCCGACGACAACGACGAAGAATCGAAAGAAGGGGATAGTTTCGCCTCGGTCGTCACGCGCTCGATCTCGGGGACAAAATCGAACGGCAAGCGCGCGACAGCAGCCTCGGTTGATTTCCACGATCTGGTGAGCATGGCGACTGCTGCGGCTGCGAACCAGTCGTCATCGAACGGGAGTTCTGTGACTCAAGACCAACAACACTCAGAGTTATCACCTTCTCCAGCAGCAGCAGGAGCTCTAGGTGCTCCCACGTCCCAGAGTTCCAACGTCCCAAATGCGCGTCGCCGGAAGTCAATCACGAGTCGTTCGCGGAGCAACAGCCTCAAGCTGAAGAACAGCATTCTGAATATGATGGGTCAAATGACAGGTTCGCATGAGAATGGTGGAGCTCCGGACAGTTCTGCTGCCTCTGGCGCCGTTGCTGCTGCAGCCGCAACACCAGCTTCAGTCGTGTCTACCGTCGCTACCACTCGGTCCAACCATGGCAACTCACCGGATCGTCAGCAGAAGCAACAAGGATGGCCACGACAACGCCCCCATGACGCGTCGCGGCGCGAGATCCATCGCCTGGAGGAACAATTGGCCAAGATGACCCACCAGATCGCCATCAAAGAAGACAGCGCAAAGGCAACGTTGCGACGGTTCAGGCAGTTCAACTACAACCTTCCTGACAGTGTTGCTGGTCTCGAGTACGACAGCGGGTCGCCGACACACAACGACAGAGGAATGTATCACCAGAGGTCGAGCCATCGCAACCGCAACAGTGGCAACTCGGAGCGCTTCAACTCGCCGAACGGGATCTCACCATCCTCGTCTTCGTCGCAGGGATCGACGTCATCCTCGGCGTCTGGGGCGCAGATGAATGGCAGGTTGAATGAGCAATCGTCGTCTACGATGAGTTTCCTCCCTGGCAGCTCGCCACTTCTCACGGAGAACTGCGTCGTGGCCGCTGGATCCTTCCGCAACTCGCAGCCCGTGTGGGAGCGTGACGGCGATGCACCGTGCTGCAAGCGGTGCAAAAAGAAGTTCAAGACGTTTTACCGCAATCGACACCATTGCCGTTGCTGTGGATACGTTTTCTGTGGCCGATGCACGAGCAACCGCATGAATCTGCCAGAGTTTGGATACCACGACGTCGTGCGCGTATGCAATATCTGCTACAACTCTGGCGAAGACGGGTAGTTAGTTTACACAATGAGAGATCAGCACAAGATCACAAGAAAGTTAGTCGGTAAGGAAGCAGTAGGTAGTGGAGGAGCGCGTTGGGCACAAGCAGGCGAGGTTGTTTTGGCAGGTGCACTAGAGTAATTGGGTATAATACCTTGTTTTCCTTGATAAGCTGCCTTGTTCCGCAGCAAAAGCTGCCGATTGCCGTGCTGGTACGCAGTTCTCGGTGTAAACGCAGGCGACAAGCGAGCCGATGCCAACGAGTGACGATCGTCTTCTGCGACAGGGTTGATCAATGTCAACGGCATGGGTCTTGGCGGCTTTCCCAGGCACAGCGCGTTGGGTGGAGACCCAATTCCAGGTACTCCTCCGACTTGTTTCCCCGTTGGTGGACCAATGGCAAACTCGGTCTCAAACTGCAGTCGCTGGCTTTGCTTCTCTTGCATGGCCGTCCTCGGTGATACCTTCGCCAGCAGCACTGGGAACGCACCACAGAACTATATTTCCACGGAATATCACGACGACAACAACACAAAAATGATGCTCTTGCTGCCGCAATCACGTTCAGCTCCACCATTGCGCGTAGACGTACTCGTTCGGGTGAATACGCGCCAGGTCCTCGGATCTCCTTGTTCTCGTGATAGCCATCCACCTGGTTGAACCGCGGTGTCGCCGATTTCAGAGCCGACACAGTGTTTCCTTTCATTTGCACGTGCCGTGCCAGCTCCTGCGACGCGTGCACATCGTAAAAGTGGTTGACGGTCGCGATAGGAGTTGGATTCACATCACGCTCGTGCCTAAACAACAAAAAGCAGCAGCAGATCAGATCAAATAATCAAAAAGCAAGCACAATGCATATTTGACAATGAAATGGATCAGTGTTCTCCATATACCTGTACAATGCGATCGTTTTGTTCTTCTGTGCGTTGACCGCCATGCTGTTCCATTCCTCTCGGAACAAAGCGCCTGGGTCGCCTCGCACACCTTCATCCTCTACAAGAAGGAAGTCGTAACAGCGCTTATGCCTAGACACAGCACCTCGCTCGTCTTAGCTAGACTTACCATCGTCTCGTGGACTGAAGACGGTCGTTCGGAACGGCGCGTACTGGCATTGTGCCTTCAGAACTCTGGACTCGCTTCGATTCCGCATCTGGAGAGGCAACATCTGTGGCAGCATCGTCTCTGACCTTCCAGTTGAGGCTACGATGTCGTATTGGTAGCAGTATCGCTGCTGTACTTGCACTTTCCCGACAGCAGCAACCACAAAGTTGAGTATCAGGACTCGAGGCGGTAAAATTAGCATTGTTCATCACCTATCTATACCTTATCTTTCTCATGAGCTGCTCCATTGCATGCCTTTTCGCATGGAATCGCAAAGCTCAGTGGCCATGGATCCGCAGGCGAGGCTGTGATCTTGCTCTGACTGTACTGCGCGTAAAACGCGCGTCGACTGGTTTGAGACTCGTTGGCGGACGAACAGTGCCACACGTTCGAGAGGAAGAAAATCACAGTGCCAGCAGGCACCAAAATAGGCGCCGTTGCCATGGCTTCCAGAGCATCTTCGCTCTCATTTCCATCTTCTTCCCCGTTTTGTGGGTCCGATTGTGCCACAAGAGACGATTGCGAGACAAAGCGCAAGGGTCCATTCTCCAAAGTGACGCCGTCCAAGGCGCACCACGCAGAGATGTATGGCGGAACCAACGCGCGATGCACGCACATACCGAGCTGCTCATCGTCGTCTCGGTGCCAGCGGAACTCGACTGCCGTTTGCGGTGGCTTGACCACGTAATGCTCGTTGAAAAACAGCAGCTCATGGGAACCAGAGGTACTATCTTCCTCCGCGTCGCTGCTTCTCGCCATCAATTGGGCTGCGAACGACGGGAGCCGCTCAAACAAAAGTGTTTGTAACACGTCCTGATTCCCACCAGTACGCAGTGCTGCGTGCTGCTCACCCCCACAGAGGCGTCCAAATTGCTTGGACCGCACACGAAGGTACGCACTCGCATCGACCCGCGCGGCGGCGTCCTCACGCAGCTTATACACACAAAATAACAATAGAGACATGAAGAGCGTTAGCCCATCTACGTCACTTACCTCACTATATAGACACATATAAAGCTGCAACTTGTAAGCAATCGGTACCGGGTATTCCGCCATCACGTCCAGAACGCATCCCTGCAAGCAAAGCCAACGTGAGGCATGTTATAGCATGGACCAAGGCTATATCCACAGCAACAGCATTGATGTATTGGTCACAGTACCTGCTCGATCACCTGTGCCACTGCGTCCTCCTTCGCTCGGTGGATCTGGTCGTACAGCAGCGCACAC
The DNA here is from genome assembly GCA_006386115.1 of Globisporangium splendens. Taxonomy (NCBI): domain Eukaryota; phylum Oomycota; class Peronosporomycetes; order Pythiales; family Pythiaceae; genus Globisporangium; species Globisporangium splendens. The sequence continues at coordinate 17,237 of VFIW01000108.1, forward strand.
TCCTGCTGCAGAAACCGGAGCTCGTCGTCTGCCAACAGCTCCGAGAGCACGACGAAGCCGTGTGTAGCAAAGAACGCGATGTGCTCGCGGTTTAGACCCGCAGTCGCAGATGAAAATGGTGCCACTGTGGGCGGTTGCGGCGCAGCGAATGCGGTTGTCGCGTGCTGCTTCCAGGGCCTCTCAGGACCGCTATCGCCGTCGCCATTGACCTCGTCGTCGTCTGCATGCGCGCGTTTACTATTCGTCATGCTGCGTGTGCTGGTAAGTTCGGTGTGACGAGGTTTGCATGTGTGCTGAAGGTCGTACTTAAAGTGGACAATATGCAAGAACAGAGGATATACGGTACTGATTACCCTATCAAACAGCATGTTGAAGCGGTGTATGACATTGAGGGGGTACACATTCCAAAAATACGGAACGTACCGTGAATACACGATTGCCTGATACAGACGAGGGTGGTGCAATTGGCGCCATTTTGGGGATGCCGATACTGTCGCTCGAGCATTTGCTCGTATATGTCGGAGCACTCTCTTGAACTCCATTAAAACTCTTGACGCTGTCGCTGCAAGTGCACGTCTGGTGATTTGTGGTCAGCTTGGTGCTTGGATCCACTCAAAGCGAAAGGTGAAGTCAGCGCCTACGAACCAATCAAGCATCCATATTCTTTAGCAACCCCACTCCGAACCTTTTTCAAGAGCAACCGATTCGGATGCTTGGTCGGTCATATGAGAGGAGAGGTACAAACCATAATGAAGCAACGTGAACTGGAGCACGACGATCACCCACCCAAGAAGAATGCCTTGCAGGTAGATAAAGTTCTTCTCCAAGGCGAATCCCAGCTGGTGGAAGGCTGAGAGCCTGAACTTGCGCTTGAAGATCCAGTGAACCTAGAACAGCGAGATGAACTCCGAACACGCATAGGCGAAGATGCTAGTTGCATTCGACTTGACCTGATCGAAGGATAGACTGCTCAGCTCTTGGTAGAACTGAGCACTTGGTAAATGGTGCGAGATGATCAAATACAGCGCAAATAGAAACGGGACTGCACATTCCACGTACTCGATCAAGATGATCCGTTCCCACTGATACAAAAGCTGGAGCACGAGCTCCGTGGTCTCTTCCTTTCTCCGAATCTTGCTGATCATTGGATGCACTTGCTCCGTCGAGTTGACCTTGTCTGACGGTACAGCTTTGCTTCCGTGTGACTTCGGATCAGGAGCGACTGCGCTGGATTTGAACTTGTAGGGCATTGCGATGCCAGCTTGTTGCTCTCGCGGCATCGGGACGATACTCAGAGTGTGAGCATCTTTGTCAAAATGTTGTGGTTCTGATGTTGCTGATGGAATGTCGTTCTCAGCCAGGTCGCCAAGTCTTGTGCGCGAGTGGGTGGCGTCGCTCTTTGCGACGAGTTTGACGGATCCCAGCGCCGCGACCGCGTCGCACGAGTATTTCCTGGATCGCTTGAAAGCGTGGCACGTGACGCTGCGGCAAGTGGAAGTGCAAGCCGTAGGCAACAACAAAGCGACGAAATCTAGCGATGTAGAAGGCAAGCCACGGAAGCAACGGCAGGCGTTTGCAAACTACTACGAGGTGCTGTCGCTTGATGCCGAGTATTTCGAGCCGCTTACTGACGCTGACGAGCCGGACGACGAGTGGACAGTGGGTACTCAGGCTGGACCTCCACGAGCACTTGATTCGCTAAAAGCGGACCGTGATCGATTGTTTAATGAAGCTTTTTCGCAGGATTTGCTCATCGAGACCATGCCATATCCGTTGGATGGACGAGTTTTTCACGACCAAGAAAGTGGTGCTCCCGCTCGTGTTTGTCGTCAGCTGCTGGCTGAAGAGCGTCGGGTGTCTGCATGGAGATGGCGGGCTCGATCGAAACATCAGTATGACGATCCAGCATTCGTGGTATCTCATGGACAGGCTGGACCGGGCAAAGCGGGCGGTATTAACAGCCGATCAGGAAACCCACGACTTGCTGGGATCTGTTCGTACCGAGATCGTGGAATCCAAGAAAGGGTGGATGCTTGTGAATCCACTCATGGCTGGCTTCATGATGCTGGACTATCAGTTCAAGTATCTCCATCTAGCAAACGAAACGCTTTTGGTGACATCCTGCTTCCGTGCATTTGGGTATTTGTACGCTGCGCTGTTGGATTCCAATTTCATTGGCTATATTCCGTTCTTTGACCGCATTTTGGAACTCTGCGAGACGACCATATTCACTCCGTCAAGAGCTGCTGCGACGCACGGCTCTTACTCACGCACGTATTTGATCAGCTCGCACATGACTACTACAGCTGTGGACGCGATGTTCAGGAATGCGTCCCAGCCTCCGACCAAGCAAGCGATTCAAAAACGGAAATGCCTCTGAACGCGGGATCTCTCCGCCATCTTCCGGCTCGCGATTGAAAACGATGTTTCCGTTCTTGGCCATGAAATCAAAGCGTGTTCCTCGAAGCTTTTATTGTCCAAGGTGTCTGAACGGTGCTCTCATGAGCTATTCGATCTACGTGTGCTGTCTCGCGATATGCTGTGGGTCAACGATGATCTGGCGGATTTGTTCTCTGACCTGTGTGACTCTCTTGGCAGACACCAAGCCCATGATGACTACCTCGCTGGTCACGAACCTGGTGTTTCGCGCCAATACATGATCGATCGAGCTTTGGAAAACCCTACGTCTTTTGATAAACGATCGAGATACGGAGGAATTGGACGACGCTGCGAGTGCGTTCGACAATGCAGTCAACCTACCTCCACAGCAAATCGCGAGGTTGAACGACAATGACGCAACTCCAACACACATTGCTCACGATGTGGAGAGTGTCTGCAAGACCATTGAATTTCTGGCCGGTTCGGTGGAAATGCTGTCGATGAGAGACCGGATCAACACCACTAGTCGATCGTTGCGCTTGAAGTTCGCACCGGTAGCAGATGAAGTTGGACGCACTTGGTGGGTTCGAGATTTATCGGGTGATGGCGAGTACGGATCCATCCGAAGACTTTGACCGCCTGAAACAAGCGATCGAGAGTGTTCCGGAGTGCAAGCATGTGGTTTGCTACAATGGCCAAGTGATGCTTGAGAGCCATGAGGGCTAGGATCACGTGGCGACGACACGAAAGCTGCTTCAGGTAATCAAGGACAAGCACGCGCATTTCGACCAGTGGTTGGTGTGTGCGCACGACTCGGAGCTGTGTCTCGACAGGCTTGTCGTCTCGGCGGAAGGAATCGTGCTTCGGGAGTGAAATCAAGGCGAGTCCGAGGTGGTTGGGCGATGAAAAAGGTCTCAGCAATTGAAGCCACACGGTGTTTGTCGTTGCGGCGACGAAGTGTGTGTCACGTGTCGCTTCTAACATGCTGTTATTTCGAAAAAATAGATGCAGTTGTTATATCCGACGAAGACACCGTGGCACGTTGAGTGATGGTCTCACATTTATGTCCCCAATTCAAAGTAACGCCGTTTCTACCAATAAAAGCACGTTAAATGCTCTATTTCCATCCAATCAGACACGAGGGATTATGCCAATCAAACGGGTGATGCGCTTGTGGCAGAGAGCCAATTGACCGCAAAGAGAACATGGAGAAGAAAAGAGAAGCGCGCGCAATCCGCATCGCCATGCGCCATGCACAGAACCAGCAGCAGGCGATCCCCAGTCTTTGAATCTGAACACCCGCCTGCGCGTGCTGATTGCCATGGAGGGTGTGCGCGTGGAGGTGCGGGCGAGTGTGTAAACAAAGCCACTCGCACCAAGTCATCCGAGTGCCTCATTTTCTATTTTCAGGTCTCCCCCAGATTTAGCACTTCTGAAGCGATCCGACGCGCGAACAAACGCTAGTTGAGAGACTTTGACTGCGGTACTCTGGTCTCGCTTGTCCCACGAATACATCTATTAATCCGTCTACACGCTGGTCGTCAAGAACATGGAGTTTGTCGTGCGCAGCTGCACGGATGCCGACGAAGCCCAGATCGAGGAGCTCCACTGGCCTGATGCAACGACGCAGCGTCGGCTCTTTGGACTCAGCCATGCAGGCGCCCTCATCGAAACGTCATCCCACTCGGCATGTGCTGTGGACCCGGCACCAGGTGGCAAGTTGGTCGCGTTCGCTGCGTTCGACGACAAAGTGCCTGCGAACCTCGCGCGGTGGCCAGAAGTCACCGAGTACCTGAAGAAACGGCTCATGTTTGGGCGTCCCCATGGCTGCGTGCTGCTCTCGGCGTACGCGCAAGACGAGCTGAAGATTCCGCATTCCATGGCGATCACCCAGCTATTGTACCAGCTATTTACTTCCAAGCCTGACGTCGGTGGTGTCGTGCTACCGGTGCCTGTGGGAGTGGATTTGGAGGAGCTCGCGCTCTTTGGCCAAGTGTTTTCCTGCTGCGATCCGATCTCGATTGGCTCGAACGGTCTCATTTTCTTCTACCGCGCTGTTCGCTCAGATTTCATTCCGAGTGTGTTCGTCCGGTCCGCCAAGGACAATGACCAGGAAAAGCTCACACCGATACTGGAGAAGCACCAGATGCAGACGCGGCTGCAGGGTGGCGCGTCCCACAAGCCGTGGTTTGATAACCATGCGCTCGCCAAGACGATCTCGAATCGAGACAGGCATCACACGTGTCTCGTCGCGCATTGCGTCGACAACAACAAGCCGGAGGGCGTGCTCGCGTGCACAGACTCGATCGCAGCAGACCAAGTCGATGAGTACGCGAAGCTCTTTGGGGATATGTACCGTCAAGGTCCGATTACACGCAGCGGAGAGCTTGTCGCAGTGGAAAACCAGCGGCCGCCGAAGATCGTGATCTGTGGTCCCACAGGAGCGGGGAAAGGTACGCAATGCGGCTACCTGGTCCAAGAATTCAACGTGGTCCATTTATCCACGGGCAAGATGCTGCGCGCGCACATTCAGCAAGGCTCGCCGCTTGGCGTGAAAGCACAAACGTATGTTGGCGCTGGGGAATTGGTGCCAGACGAGCTCATCATGTCGATGATCATGGAGCGGCTAGCGCAGGACGATTGCAAGACGCGCGGCTGGGTGCTCGACGGATTCCCTCGCACCGAGATGCAGGCAAGAGTGATGGTGTCGCATCACGTGACCCCCGACGTGGTCGTCATGATCGATCTCGCGGACGCCGAGGTATTCAAGCGCGTCGCCGAACGGATCGTGGACCCACAGACTGGTCACTCGTACCATGCTGAGATGAGTCCGCCACCTGCGGAGATCGCCCACCGCGTTACACGTCGTGTCGAAGACGACGAGGGTCTCGTGAAAAAGCACATTATGAACTACCGTGAGAACCGCGGCGCAATCTATGAGGCGTTCATGAAGACGTCCAAGATCCTCCACGTTGATGGCGCGCGATCAAAGGAATCGATCGCGAAGAAGCTCGTGCGTGACATTTATCATGCGCGCGGCATGCGTCGCCCACTCAAAGTGCGCCAGCCTCCCAAGTTGATCATCAGTGGCCCACCTGCCGGTGGCAAAGGCACGCAGTGCGAGTGGATCGTCAAGGCGTTCCATGTGGTCCACTTGTCCACTGGCGATATGCTGCGAGCGGCGATCCAGGAAAATGCGCCATTGGGTCTCGCTGCCAAATCGTTCATGGAAGCCGGCGAGCTCGTGCCTGATGATCTCATCATCGACCTCATTCTCAACCGCTTGGCGAAACCTGACTGTGTGCGCAAAGGCTGGCTCCTCGATGGGTTCCCACGCACGCGCACACAGGCGCTCGCGATGCTCGCGAAGGGCATTATCCCAGACGCCATGCTGATCCTGGAAGTGCCTGATGAAGATATTGTGCAGCGGATAGCTGGCCGCGTGCTCGATCCCGAGACCGGTAAGACGTACCATTTGACGTCGAATCCACCGCCGACCGCGGATATTGCGGCACGTTGCGTTGTGCGCAGCGACGACAACGCCGAGACCATTCGTGTGCGGCTGCAGACATACCACGACAATTGCAACGAAGTCATGAGCGCGTTCGCGAGCGCCTGCGAGATCGTGCGTGTGAACGGCACGCAGGCCATCGAGACGATCGCCGAGCAGTTTCTGGCGCCGATCGAGCGCTGTCTGCTGCGCAACAACTGCTTTGCGATCACGATGTTTGGCATCAACAGCGAGTTTGAGTCGCGCGCGCATTTGTTCCTCGCGCAAGGTAGGAAGTGTCGACAGGCTTTTGAATGCACTTGTATCTGCCCGAGTCTAATACGCTCCCCTCTTATTACTTATGTGTAGCTTTTGAGAAGTTTCCTGACAAGGATTGTCTGCTGCTTCGGCTCCCTGACGGCTGCAGTCGTCCGGTCATTGCGAGCGGGTTTCGTACGCTTCGCGGTGACACGCACCTGACCACGGTCGCGCTCATTCAAGAGCAAGCTGCGAACAACGGATCTGTGTCACCCTCTGGCGACAAGAGTCATCACCGAAAGGGCCACGCGCTGGCCCACACGAATGGCAACAAGGTTGTACTCTACGCGTTTCACCGCGACGAACTGCCGTTCCTCAACATTGGCGGCGCGTACCTGTTCGATGTGGACGAAGAAGAATCGCCCATCCGTGAAGCCACGCCCGTGATCGTCAAGGGTCTCGGCGTGCGCGGCATTGGCCGCTCTATCAAAGTGTGGAGCGCCAGGTGGTGGTACGGTCTCAAATCCATCGGCCATGGGGGGCAGTAGTGGCAGTAAAGTGAGCAAAGGGCGAACAGGCAGCATGCAGTAGTGCTTGCTGTTGGTCTCTTTAGGCTCTTTTTGCTCACATAATGTATATACTTTCATTCACTTTCTTCTTATGGTTCTGGCTTCAGGTGAGCTGTTGGAAATGAATTTGCATCAGTGTGCTGTCGGTAGGTGAGTGATATGATGCAAATCGAATGACAGAGCGCAGCGAAACGCGAAAACTGAAACAGCTCTCGTGTCGATATGTTTAGGCACAAGAAGAAACGAACCACCGTGCGGAGAAACGTTTCCTGAAGGCGCAGCCTCATCAAGTCCAATTGTCTTCTGCAAGGCGGAAACGAAGCCATCCACCGCGCGCAACACTTTGGTCTTGTCAACTTTAGAATCGGATCTCAGAATGCTTTCAAACCGAGAGGAGCCGACTGCAGGAGTTATTGTCTCCTCTCACACCCTTGCTTTTCTTCCTCTTTTCTTCTTCTCGTTCTTCTCTTGCCATGCCGAGGTACACGTTTCAATGCCGTCACTTCCTTTAGCAGTGTTTGCGCTGCTAGCTGGAGATGGCTTCGCCACTTTTGACAGACCCATTTCTCGCTCTTGATCTTGCTGTTTATTGATCGAGCGTCGGAAACTGTCGGCTTGAAGATCGGCGAGATGCTGAAAGTACGCATCGCGGTTCTTGAGTAATTGGAACGGCAGTAACCTTCTGTCGTCTACGAGGTCGCACAGCGGAGTACCTTGGTCATCTTCCGATAAGACTTGAGCACCAAGCTGTGAGTTGCCATTTGATCAGGGATCTCTGTCGTTTTCGCAGTCTTTGGACCGCAAAGTTGACGGATGCAGAGCGTCGGCTTCGCGTTCGTGCTGTCCCCGCGCGTCTGCAGCAGCCAGTCGAGAAAGTACGCGGTCGCCTTCTTGTATTTGGTGTACGAGCCCACGGAGAAGCCCGACGCCGACGCCATTTTCGTTCGCGCTTCAACTGACGTCTGTTGGAGGCGAATTTCGAAATGAAAAGGAAATCTGCAAAATCTTTCCTTTCTAACCAATCATGATATCGATGCCAAAATGGGAGTCTTTAGTTTGAACCAATCACAACGTGATAAAATATAGAAAACAGGTAGTCTGTTTGATGGGCTTGGGTGTATTTAGCATGTCCTCCAGCGAGATGGCTTTTGCACTCATCCGCGCTCAGAATTTAACCCCTTACTTTAGCAAGCCATCCATCACTAAAAGAAAACAATGCTGGCTCCCCTGGCTCCGTTCGGCTTTCATCGCTTTGCCATGTAGTATATCTGGTACTTTGGGTTGAGCCCCATGCACTCCAGGTAGGTGTCCAGGAGTGCTGCTTTCTCGACATTCACGTCCATTGCGACCGGGTAGTGTTCGCAAAGCCAGAGAAACAGCTCGACGTTCTTCTCGTAGTTTGCCGACTCGGTCACTTGGGACGAACAGCCCTCGCTGCGATTCGCATGCAGAAACAAAACGCGATCAAAGTCGCCCGCGGATACAGCGGAATCCATCGCTTTCGTAGTGCACCCTTCCGAGCGGTGCGCATGCAGCCACTGCACGACAGCAAGCGAGCCAGCGTTATCCATGGCGTCTGTGGTGCATCCCTCGGTTCGAAGGGCATGCAGCCATTTCACGACATCAAGATGGTCATTGGCCGCCGCCCAGTCCATCGCAGACGTCGTGCACCCTTCGTCTCGGTTCTCGTGCAGCCATTGCACCACATCTAGATGACCATGTGCAGCCGCGAGGTTCATGGCACGTCTCGTGTACTCCACGCCGCGGTTTTCCACGATCCACTCGGCGATATGCAAATATCCGTTTCCAGCAGCCTTGTCGACCGCAGCCGACGTGCACCCTTCGATTCGATGCGCATGAAGCCACTTCACGACCTCAAAGTGGCCATTCTCTGCGGCGCCATCCATCGCGTCGCTCGTGCATCCTTCCAATCGGTTATCGTGCAGCCATTGCACCACTTCTAAGAATCCTTGGCACGCTGCTCGGTCCATGGCATCACGCGTACAGCCTTCGCTTCGATTGTCATGAAGCCACTGCACGACATCAAGGTGACCATTTCCCGCCGCGTTGTTCATCGCGCTGACACTGCAGCCTTCGGACCGATTTGTGTGCAACCATTGCACAATATACAAGCGACCGTTGCCTGCTGCCGAATCCATGGCATCTTTCGTGCCGCCCGCGATCGCGGTCTCATGCAGCCACTTGAGAACGTCCAAGTGGTTGTTCATCGCGGCGTAATCCATCGCGGGGGACACTTTGAGCGGGTGGTCGTGCGCCAGCAGAAACTTTGCGATCTCGAGATGGCCACTCGCGATCGCATTCTCCACAGCGCGCTTCGAGCGAACCCAGGAGTCGTGCAGCCACACAACGGTCTCCATGTGCCCATCCTTGGCAGCCAGATCCATCGCGCGATACGTGCACCCAGGCGACATTGGCTGCACCCTGAGCCATTCCAGCACGTGTAAATGTCCATTTGCAGCAGCGCCATCCATCAACGCGGTTGTCCACACAATATTCGAGTGATGTTTTGCGAGCCATTGCAGGTACGTGAGCCGTCCCAAGCTTGCCGCGACCTCGAAGCCGCGGGACGCAAAGCCGTGCGGGCAGTACTCGTGCAGCCACCGGATCACCTCCGTCGCATTCGCGTCGTCCTCTCCATAGGAAGCAACAGCGTACACCAGCGCCGCACTGAATTCGGCGGCTCTGCGGAACGGGTCCATCGTCGGTGACTCGAGTGCTGCGAGCCGCTTGAGCAGCGACACGTGCCGACCGCAGGCGCACGCGCGCGAGATGCGCCAGAACTGCGGCAACGCGTGGTCGAGGAACGCGCTGATGCGGAGCACGACGTGGTCGAGCGCATCGACGTCGCGATTCACGCCGCGGCACACGACGGCGGCCGCTGTGAGCGGCGCGAGGCTCTCTGTCATGCTTCCTTGGGTTTGCTGATCATGCGAGTGGCAAGCACAACCGTGCTTAAGTTTGTTATTCTTGACAATCAAAAAAGGTCGTCCTGCGCACTTAGCAATGAGCGAGTTCGCATTGGAATCAGATCCTGTTCAGAAAACACAGGCTCGATTTGAAGGGCTCCTTCGAACATGCAGTTCCACATTGTCAGGGAACGCAGCGGCGTCGAAGCTTGCAGACAGGAATGCGAGAGCTCTTCAACTTCACCTTCACGAACCAGAGGCGGTAAAGCGGGTCCATCTGTTAAAACAACCTCAGCGACCTGCAAATACTCAGTCCCAGCACTCATCAAAAGCACTCGAGTTCATTTCATGGATGGAAGAGAACGGCTGCATCGATGATCAGGTCACTGAAGCCAGAATGGTCATGTACCTCGCTGAAGTCCCATACAGCAAATCGCACCTCTGACAAGCAGGAGCTCACGACTCTGTGACTCTCTTTCACTTTGCCGCGCGCCGCAATGACGGTACTCATGCAGCTAAAGAAGTCAGCCTTGTCCACGAGCACATCCACGTACTCGATCGCACCAACCGAGTTCACGCCGTCGCCGCCATCGCCGTCGCCCACCATCTCAAACTCCGGCGTGTCTCGGTCGCCACGCGCGGTCGTGAACGTGCTTACCTGGCTCTGTCAACAGATACGTCAATCGCGTTGGCTGGGGAGAAAGAGATTGTAAAATAGAGTCAAAGGCGTTCACGTCACGTATCGTCTGCTATCCGAAATGCTGGTTGATGGAGATAGGCGTATTGAACCACTTTTCCGTTATGCGCATAGTGTATACAGCAGTCGGCTAGCAAATATGTGGGTGGGAGGAAACAATGTCTGAGATAGTGTTGAGTCATGACCAGCTCACAGAAGCATTCATGACTGAAAAAACAACACTTGTTTCTCTTGTTGTCGCTCGGATGGCAATTCAAAAAATGAATCGCCACGAATCCCAAAATTGCCCCCCACTCACAACTGTCAGTGCACACACATCGAGATGGCCCCACGTCGAAAGAGCACCACCAACACGATCTCTGGCGACGCACTCACGGGACCCGCGCCGCGCGCGCACGTAGCGTCCTGGCGGCGGTTCCTGGCGCCATACTACGTGCTCAACGCGGTGGCGCTGCTGAGCTACGCGGTGCTGCGCGAGAGCTTTTGGAGCAAGCGGATGGAGGAGCGCGAGGGCTTCCTCAACCTGCCTCGTGTGCGCAGCTGCTACATGCGCTCAAACATCTTGTGATGCATTTGCCTTATCAGTGTTCATCTATATGCTGTCGCAATGCGCACAGGAACAAGAGATCTTCCTGATCGCAGGAGGCACGTTCGCCGTGAATTACCGCAAGAAAGCGACACTCGATGGCGTCATCTCGCTGCTGTTCCTCTACGGCAAAATGGCCGTGCTGGCCGCGACTTACTACATGGACCGAACGCTCTTTGGCTGGTACTTTGTGTGCATCGCAAGTAAGTGCATCGATCCATTGCGTGCGTGTATTTGCTGATAGAATGGCCGTTTAATAAGTTTATTTGCCGGTACGCTACATCTCAAGTCTTGTTCGTCGTCGTGGGTCAACCAAAGTATGCCGGTCCGTCCAACATCGCGGTGCTCAACCCAGCGTCGTTCGAACGGCTCGTGAAACGCGGCAGTGGGGGCAAAGCGAAGAAGGAGAACGAGTCGTGGCTCGTGTACTTTTACGTCGACTGGAGCGCTCACTGCGTGCAGCACGATCCGATGATCGCCGAGCTCTCGCTCAGGTTCGTGCATTTGCTGGCACTTATGCTGTTGTTTTTTCTCTCTCTACCTTTCTGGCATGCTTGCGCTTATGACACTACTTACTCATACCGATGCGTAGTTATGGCTCCGAGACGCTGCAGTTCGGCAAAGTCGACGTGAACAAGCATTCCGACCTGGCCGCCGAATACAACATCGCGATCTCGTCGACGTCGTGGCAGCTTCCGACGATGATCCTGTTCCAGAACGGCGAAGAAGTGATCCGGTTACCAAAGTTCAAGGACGATGGCACAGTCATCAAGACGATCCTCGACAAGGTGAGTCTGTCTGTGCACTTCATCGTGAGAGCCCACCTAGGGTGTCATCTCAGTTTTGCGAACAGTACAGCGTGACTGACGTTTATTGGACCTTATGCCGCTTTGTAGGCTGGTGTGGCTGCCGTGTTCCACCTCGAGGAGCTCAAAGATGGCAAGAAAGTATTGTTTGGTCCCAAGACGAATGACAAAGCCAAGAAGAAGAAGAAATAGGTTCGATTGCCACTAGCAAGTACTTTTTTTCAAAGAGTTCGTTTTTCTAGATCCTCTTAAAACCACTTTCATATAATTTTTGAGAGAACTTGATATTGGATGCACTGATAGTTTCCCTAATTTGGTAGTCTCCACCTTGAAGACCCTTCCCCACAATTCCACAGCGAAAAAGAACGAAAATGGGCGAGTCGCTTGGCGAGTGCTGCACGGGCAGCGCGCTCTTCGTGTTCAACGGCGTCGACCTGCTCTGCGGCGTCGTGCTCACGGTCTACAGCCTCTTCCTCGGTACGCGTCCACTTGCACTCATCCTCTCTCTTTATATTAGCAGTAACATGCCACCCAGATCCTAACACTTCGCCGTGTCATTGTACCCAGGTGTGAACGAGTACGCGCCTGTGTGGCTTTATGGTACTGCCCACAAGCCTTTGCGTCTATTGTGTATAGTGTACTACAAACTGAGTGTTATGCGCTTCTTTGTGACTATCATTAGCGCCGATCATGGGCGTCGGTGGGCTGCTCGTCCTGTCGGCGCTCATGAGCTGGTGCGGCGCGTCCAACCGGAGCTGCTCGGCGTGTTTGGCGCTGTCGTCGTACCTGCTGATCCTGCTGGCGCTCGCAGAGTTCATCCTGGCGATCGTGATCTTCACGCAGGGCGACCGCATCGACCAGTTCCTGCACGACCACCAGGCCGAACTCAAGCTGACGTGAGAAGTGTTGTGTGTTTGACTTTGTGTGTTGGTATATTCACTCATTTGCGATTTGTGACATAGGGACGAGGAGCTCCGCAAGCTGGAGAACAACAAGTTTTTGCCGGCGTACTTTTTGATCGGGCTGTTTGTGATGGAGGTGCTGCGGTTCTGCTGCAGCAGCGAACTGCAGCGAGCGCGCCATCGCCACAAATACCACTACCGCAACCTGAACACCCTGCGCGACCTCGACGACGAGCTCATCACGGTCAAGAAGGAGAAAGTATGCGATGACTATAACGCTCAGTTGGAAAGTAGCGATATCATTTTTGCTGATCTTTGTGCATTTGTGTCAGGAAATTTCGACCAAGTACGCGGATTTGAAAGACAAATACCGGAAGAAATACGCCGCGCCAGAGGTGTCCTCGATTGCCACGTATCACGAAAAAGTGAGCATTTTAAACGTTTAAGTGGAGGCAGAGCTTCTCTATATTTCTTGTTTTTACGGCATTGCAATTGCTCGAATGGAAGATTCGAGCTCTTCATATTTTCTAATCCACTCAATGGAAGACGTCGTGAGTTGTGTCATGACGGCGTCGAGCTTCTCATGCTGGTCACTCTGGTGGTGTTTGAGTTCGTGGCTTAGCGTTTCGATCTCGCTCGAGCAAATACTCATTCCTTCATCGAGCGTGGTGTGAATCCTCGAGTGATTTTTCAGCAGTGTCGTGAATGCATCCTTGCTGCGGAGCTCGTACGTTGCCAAGCTCTCGGTCAACACGTCAAGTCGCTGACTGGTCTGGTTGCGATCCATCTTGGCTTGACGGTCCATGGCTTCGCGTAAGGTTTCAAGTTTCCCAAGAAGCTGAGCGTTGCTTTGGGACGCACTGCCTCGAATACTGGTGCATTCTTTTGCGATCGCCTGCACATCGGACGCGAGAGCGACGCAAGTACAATTCATTTCCTCCTTAAACGTGAACAAATCGGTTTGCACTTGACTGCAATCCTGTCGGAGCTTTTGAAGCCACTCCATTGCTTGCTCCTGGGAGGACTGCAAGGTCTGTAGCAAATGCGCAGCTTCGCGCTCGCGAGTCATGAACTGGTCGTTTGCGCTTTTCAAATTCCCGAGCTCTGCCTGTGCTTCATAGAGACTGAGTGCCAATTTGGGAAAACTATCCTGCGCGTGATCGAATCGGCGATCGACTGAGTCCTGGAGTTGACGCCGCTTGCCGTCGACACGCGAAACCTGGTCTTGCAACTTGGCGACTGCGCTCTCGACAGCACTCACGCGGTTTTGCATACTGGCATTGCTCGCAACCACCGATTTCTTGATGTCATCTAGATTTTTGTCATGCCACATGGAGTAATTGGCAGGTGAGGAACCATTTGGTAAGCCAGAGCATGCTCAATCACTAGAAACAAATCTATTTCGTCGATGAACACGTCCGACAACGAATTGAACGCGTCTTGCAATCGCTCAACCTTGAAGCAAAACAGTATACACAAACAGTAGCCGCATTACTAGGTGAACACGATTTGGTCTTCGTTCGACTTAAACGCACTTTTTCGACGAGGTCTTGCAGCGCTTGATCTCGCTGAACAACTCCAAGACCCTGCTCCTGCAATTCAAACCGTGCACCAAAGTAACCAGAAATGAGCAATTTTGCAAGTTATCATCGCCGATTGTTCTCTATCTCTACCTTGAGGTTACTCTTGAGTTCTTCAACATCACTTGCAAGCGAATTCTGCAGGAGTCAAACAGAGAAATCACAAATATGAGCTGAGTTGACGCATTGTGCTCACTTTGCAGAACAGTTTGGAGGACAATTGCTTCTCTTACCGTCTTTTTCGTGAGTGTGACAGCTGAAAGTGGCTTCTCCTTGGCCACGGAGAGCGATCTGGAGCTCTCCGTTGAGCGCCGTACGGACAACCGGTCAGCCATTTCGTTTTCAGTTCGAGCCTCTCTCTCTCTCTTGCTTTATTCGCTGTCAACTCGCCGTGAATGCTCCAACTCGACGAGTCTCGGTCGAATTGAGTCCGTTACAAGGTTATCACCTTTTCAGTAAAGGCAAGTGCTGCGAATCGTGGTGCAAATGCACTTATATTTACAATCGTCTTTATTGCGTCGCTTTATTTCAATCGCGTGCAATTTTGTAGCGATTAAACAATGTTGTTCTAGTGCACTGCTGCTGTGGTGTGAAACCAGTCAGCGCCAACCAACTCGTTCACATCAAATGCTGGGTCGTTCACATTGATACCGTGCATGCGGTCACTTAATTTGCGATACTTGAGAGCTTTCTTGGCCAGGAACGCAGTTCAGATTGATCATGCTAGATATAGAGAGCGATCGGGGGAGAGGTGGACTCGTCACAATATGCGTCTTTCGGCTGACAGAAACACGGCCGATGGCAAGGTGGTCAGAAAAAAAAAGCCGCCGAATGAGGGTGTTTCCCCCAAAATCGAAACATGTGCGACACAACAACACGGCGTCTCCGGACTTCTGGAGAGTGTGAAGCCAAGCGACTGCGAGGCTAAAACGCTTCTGGGGACTCATCTCTCGTTGAAGAGGTTGGCAAATCGAATGACCGGCTGAAGCAACACGATGTGGCTCAAGCGTGACTCATGTTTGTGGAGTGGTGTATCAATCGAAACGTCTTTGTTTTCTTCGTGTTCTGGTTTCACCATTTTTGTTTCGGCTCGTGTTGTTGCGGTCACACCCCACTGCCTCTCTTTCTCATGGAGCATGACGGTCTCAAGCGCTGCAGGCTGGATCCAGTCAAGCAAATAACGTCGAAGCCACTTGAATGGGTTTTAAAATAGCGACCTTTCAATTGCCGAGGACTGAAACGATCGAGAGAGATCGCATGCTCGACAGGAGCAGGAAACCATTGCGTTGTTGGCCGATAAATGCAAACGAGTTTATAGAAATGCACTCAAGACTTGGCATGCTGGAAAGATTGGGAGTCCGCCGAGATTCCTGAGCTTTTTAAACTCGACTTTCAGAAAAGGACTCACAATCGCTTGGTGCTCCAATCCTTTTATCCTTACAAACTATTATAATCGAGTTTTCGTTCTGCTCCGAACCCGACACAAGGAGAGAGCCACACGAATCAAACCTGCCGATAACAACATGCACAGACTACGGTGCGTCAAATCGACCTTTTTTTCCAACTGCAATTGCAGGATAATGTTTCATGGATAAAATGGGACTATCCTTTGGCTGGACAGCATTTCATGGATTCAAATGCCACCAGAATTGCAAGAAAGAACTTCCTCGAATGAAAACGGAAAATTAGTTGCAGTGAAGTTACTGTGACTAATATTCCGTTTTCATTCGAGGGAGTTCTCTCTTGCAACAACATTTTGAAAAGCACCTTATCAGTGATGATCTGTCGACTAAATTTCAATGGTCTTGTTTCGCCCACATGGCAGAATATGATCAGTTTTCCGACAGTACTTGATGTTTGTATGACTGTTTTTGGCGAATCGTATGAGGGCAAGTGGTATAAGGGCCAATATAATGCGTCTGTTGTGTCTGCACAATTTATTTGGCCAATCATGTGAGAGAAGTTGGTTCCGACAAATTTCCGACAGATTTGGTCGGAACCAAGAGTCAAATCCGTGACCAACCATTCAAATCGCAAATACTGGGCAGATCAGTTGCGAATTTGCCGTTTCTCCGACAAGACGATGGGGGTGGACGCACTACGACCCCAAAACTCGCAGAACGCGTGTTCCGTTGGGGTTAATGCTTTCAAGCGCTTCCTCCAGCAGGAAAATGTGGAGTTGGACTATGTATTTGCATGTTTAGGTAAGGATCCCAATGGCAGATGCTTTGCGGCGATCATGGATAAGTTTACATTGCACTTGGCCTTTGACGAAGGCGCCAAAAAAAGAAGCCAGCAGGAAACACGGTGATGTCATACTTTCGACACATGAAAATTTGGCTGCTTGATATGTTCCCTCAGTGCCTTGCTTCCATTGAAGATCGCATCCTCCATATGGGGCGTATCTTCGAAAAGCACTGCGCAAAGCGCGACTACGGAGGCATGACAAAATACGCACGTGTTTGTACTAAACAAGATTTGGCTCTATTGGTTCGCTATTTATATGTGAATGCAACCAATGCGACGGATTACTAAGATTCTGCTCTGTTGAGTATCATGTGGTATATCTTCGGTCGAGCATCGGATCTTGTAATGGGGCGCTGTTCACAACAGTCCCCAAAACACGGCACACACGCTTGTGCCAGAGGAAGCAATTCTCACAGAGAATCTGGAGAGAAGACGACTTGATGGCTTGAGAGAAAATTGCAACTGAATTGAAAGGTTATGGTTCCTGTCGCTACTTGTAAATGAACCCCAAGGGATCCTACACGTTTTATAACTAAAACCTAAACATACACAATAAAACCTATGAATATGATATATAAAACCTTGGGTACACTGAGGTTGAACCCAGGGGATCTTCGAGAAACTTGAACTTGAAGTCCCGTGGAAAATTCCCTGCAAAGTGATTGACTACAGCCACTCACTTTAGATGGCAGAGACACATCGGTCTCATCACCAGTGCAGTTTCCCAAGTAGGAACCATCACTCAGTACTTGATTAGTACATGTGAACAACATTCTGCACTGATCAGCACAGAGAGCGCTCGTGACGTCATGGGATGACGTCACATGTGCATGTGGGACTGTCGTACCGTAATCCCTTTGTTAATTGTCTCTCCACAATGCACACTGAAGGTGGTGTGCGGCACACTAGATCTGGGAACAGATCCACCTTCATGTAATGGCTAGGTATAGCCCATTACATCATCCCCTCCTTAAAGTCACAAGTACCTTGCGTACTTTTGCAGGCCTTTCGGAGCAGTTCACTTTCCAATCGGCCATGAAGCGACCAAGTGACCAAGTGAACCAAGATGAAGAACGTCCTTTGCCTGTAATGGGGCGCTGTTCCAAACAGTCCCCAAAACACGGCACACACGCTTGTGCGACTTGAGGAAGCGATCTCCCGACTTGGAGGGAGAGAAGACGACTTGAGTACTTGAGGGTAAAATTGCAACTGAATTAAAAATGCTTATGGTTCCTGTCGCTACTTACGAATGAACCCCAAGGGCTCCTACACGTTTTATAACTAAAACCTAAACATACACAATAAAACCTATGAATATGATATATAAAACCTTGGGTACACTGAGGTTGAACCTACGGGATCTTCTAGAAGCTTGAACTTCAAGTCTTGTATAAAATCCCTGCAAAGTGATTGGCTCGCGCCACTCACTTCAGGTGGCAGAGACACGTCGGTCTCATCGCCAGTGTAGTTTCCCAAGCAGGAACCATCACTCAGTACTTGATTAGTACATGGATGTCATCACTCTGTACTGATTAGTACATGTGAACAACATTCTGCACTGATCAGCACAGAGAACGCTCGTGACGTCATGGGATGACGTCACATGTGCATGTGGGGACTGTCGTACCGTAATCTGTTTGTTATTTGTCTCTCCACGATGCACACTGAAGGTGGTGTGTGGCACACTAGATCTGGGAACAGATCCACCTTCATGTAATGGCTAGGTATAGCCCATTACATTGCCCAAGCGGCAGAGAACGGTTCCAGAACTCTTTGACGTATCCTCCATTCTGAAGAAGAAGGGGGATCTCGAGTTCTACAAGGAGCGGTTCTTCAGTTGGCGTCGGATCAACGATCGTGATGATCCGAACCAACACATCGCAGCTCAGAGAGACTCATGGCGAACATTCGTTCGTCTTGAGAACGAGAACAAGATGGAGCGTCTTCTTCGTCGTGGCAATGCTCGTGCCCAAAGAAGAACTCCTGCTGACGACAGAGCGAATCCCAGCTCTGGTCGTCGTAGTGTCGCTCCTGGCGACGCTACAAGCAGTTCTCGTAGCTGCGGACCACGTCGGGAACATCAGACTCCATCGTCTGACGTGGTCCCCACGTGTCCGAGCTCGGTGGATATCCACGCCACCGAACTCTGTAGAAGCGTTGAGGACTCAACCGCTTCTTCCCACGAGTCGGTCGATCCTCATGATCAACAATCGACTCAACCACCCAGCGATGATCTCCCTGAGAGTCTATCAATGGGGGTGGGGCTGAACGCGAAAACGATTGAGCGACTCTGGAAGTGGAAGAGTGCTCATCGGGCTCAGATTGAGACACTGGAAGTTCGCGATGCGATCCTTTCGGATCGGTGCGAGAGCCTCGAGGACCAAGTGAAGGAGCAGGAGTCGCGGATCGACTCGCTGACCTTTGGTCCCGCTCAGTATCTGGCTTTGGAGTCCCGTTTCGAGCAACGGTTCGAGCAAGTCCAGGGCGAACTTGAGCGACTCCAAAAGGCTGAGAAGGCTCGTGAAATGCATCACGAACGTCTACTGCGCTCTGTGGAAGAGGCAGGGACGGCTCTTGAGGTACTCTGCAAGGAGTATAACTCGCGCCTTCTCGTGCTGGAAGCTGTGAAGGAGGAGTCCTTCGATGTGCTTCAGCGCCTTTACGCCGAGAAGAATCTCCAAAGCGATGAGCTGTTTGCTCTTCGCAATCAAGTGGAGAGTCTTCAAGATCAGCTTGATCGTTTGCGGAAGATCTCGTAGGATCCGCTGATCCACTTGGAAGGTAAGGCTTTAGTCTACCCACATAAAATGTAGGGTGTAGACGCATGCGTGTAGGTATGTCTAGCGTGTAGGCATCACCATTGCATTTCACTACCTTGAACGGTCCAATGAACCTTGGCAGAAGCTTCGAGCTTCCCAGGTTGGACACTCCATGTTCAGGCAGATTTGCCGCACTAAGCAATACAAGATCATTGATCTTATATACTTGCTTGTTCTTCCTTCCGCTCTTGTCTGCTTGTTCCTTTTGCAGATCCTGAGCCTTCGCGATTGCGTCTCGAACAAACCTCACAACGGCTTGTCTCCTCACAACAAAGTCATCGACTTGCTGTTCCTCACGACTAGTGATGTCGTCGAGGGGTTTCATCGAGTCAAAATTGGCTTTTAACTCGGCAACAGCATTCAGGTCATACGACGACTGCGGCTTATTGCCTTTAGCCGGAGTCCCTCCCCCACTTAAGGTAGAGACCTCACCCATTATGGAAGCAGGCACTCGAGGATGAATGCCATAGTTCACATAGAATGGAGAGTGACCTGTCGAGACATGCGTGGAGTTGTTCAACGCAAACTCGGCAAGAGGGAGAAACTCACTCCACTCTTTGAAAGACGTCGCATAACTGCGCAACACGTCTTCGAGGACACGATTCACTCGTTCAGTTTGACCATCCGTTTCAGGATGTGCCGCTGTTGACATGGCCAACTTGGTGTCCAGAAGTCCGAACAGTGCACGCCAAAACTTGGACGTAAACCGAGTGTCACGGTCAGACACGATCTCAACGGGCAGGCCATGTAGACGGAATACGACGTCTACAAAGACCTTGGCCGTCATTTCGGCTGAGATCTTGTCCGAAACAGGCGCAAGATGGATCATCTTGCTGAATCGGTCCACAAACACAAGGATGCCATTGCGTCCGTGTTTGTCACGTGGAAGTCCGAATATGAAATCCATACTCACAGACTTCCAACTGTCCGATGGGACAGCCAATGAACGAAGTGGTGCCTGAGTGGAACCAGAAGGTTTCACTCGTTGGCAGATCTCGCAAGTCCTCACATACTTGCGCACCCACTTGTACATGTGTGGCCAGTAGTAATCTCGGGAAAGACTGAGAAATGTTTTCTCACGTCCGAGATGGCCACCCGAAGGACTGTCATGGTACTCATACAAGAGTCGATGACGCAGACCTTCGTCGTTGGGAACAACAACCCTTGCTGTATCCCCTTGTTCGACCGCATAGTACAACAACCTATTGTGTACTCGAAAGCGGTGAACTCGCGATCTTGTGCGCGACGGAAGACCTTGCAGTGCTTTGTCCGAAGGGTCCTTGAAATACTTCAACAAGTCCTGACATGTTTCGTCAGACTTGTACCCTTCGACGATCTCTTCTCGCACTGTAGTCGTTGCTTGCACTGCGATCGCTTGAACATCTTCGCAGAGTCGACACGCTCCGTCCGTGTCTTCACTCTTGGTCTTCGGATCATAGTCCGGACGTCTTGACAGCGCATCGGCTAAGATGTTCGTCTTGCCTGGCTTGTAGTGTACAACGAAGTTGTACTCTGCAAAGAAGGAGAACCATCTCGCCATTCTTTGCGACAAGTGAGGAGTCTTTACCGCTGTACGCAGCGACGCATGATCTGTGTAGATAGCGAAGCGCTCCTCGCCAAGCAGGTAGACACGGAACTTGACCAAAGAATACTTCATCGCAAGAAGTTCTTTGTCATGGACTGGGTAGTTCCGTTCGGCGGGTCGGAGTTGTCGTGATTGATACGACACAACTCGCTCATGACCCTCATCATCGTGTTGCATCAAGGCGCAACCGATGGCATAATCGCTTGCATCGCAAACCACATGAAAAGGCTTGTCGTGGTTTGCAATTGCCAGCACGGGAGCTTCTCGCAGACTCCTCTTCACTTCGGCAAACGCTGCTTGGTGGTCACTGGACCACTCCCACTCAATGTCCTTCTTCAGGAGCTGTGTGAGCGGTTGCACCAACGCTGCATAATTGCGCGTGTACTTGTGCAAGTAGTTGGCCAGACCCAACCATTGTCTCAGCTGTTTGACATTCTGAGGTACAGGCCAATCGTCAATAGCTTTGACCTTCTCCGGATCAACTCGAACGCCATGCTTTCCCACAAAGCAGCCGAGAACGGGGATCTCTGGTGCAAAGAATATGCACTTCTTCAGGTTAGCGTAGAGCTTGTTCTCTCGCATGACCTGAAAGACTTGACGGAGGTGGTCAAGATGAACATCAACGTCAGACTTTTCACCCGTGGTTTTACTATGAACGAAAATATCGTCAAAGTAACTCGGTGCAAACCCTCTCAATGGACGAAGTAGATTCGTGACCATCCTATTGAAAGTCGCAGGAGCGTTCTTCAAACCCTGTGGCATCACTAACCATTCCCACAGCATACCACTCGGGGTACTCACTGCGGTTAGTGGTACATCATCTTCGCGCATTCGAATCTGATAGAACCCATCTTTCAGATCGATAGCACTGAAGACAGTACTGCCAACCATTCCATCAAGGATCATATCCTTGCGTGGAACCGGAGTTTGGGCTGGAATGGTAGCGTCGTTCAGCTTGTTGAAAGCGTGAACGATGCGCCAACCACCAGTTGCCTTCTTCACACAGAAGGTTGGGCTACAATGTGGAGACTTGCTCTCTCGCACATGCCCAGCCTTAGCACGTTGCGCAAAGAACTCGTCGATCGCAACGACTTGTTCTCTTGGCAACGGCCACTGCCGTGTGATACAATACTTCGTGCCAGGAAGTATGTCAATCTCGTGACGAACGCCTCTATCGAATGGCAGTTCGTCCGGCACCTTGTCTGGGAATATGTCCTCATATTCCTTGACAAGTTCATACACGGGGTTCGTTTTGAGAGCATCCCATGACTGCTCCTCGAACCTTTCCTTCCGTGTCTTCTCATCGAACACTTCAGCCTCCGTTGCTGATACTGTGTTGATGTCTTCTGCATCGTCAACATCGACGATCATGCAGACCTGCGAAATTTCGCCTTTCGCTAGGCTACGCTTCAGCGTCTTCTTGCTCATCCACGGCAAGGAAACCAAATCTTCAACAGAGCTTGGAGGATTTTCAATCTTCACGTGACGGATTACATCCACGTCACCATCTTCATTGTAGACCGCGATATTCGCAAACTCGCTTGAAATGTCTTGTGCTTGGACACTTCCTTCGTCACCTTGACATGTACCTTGATCAGGGGCACACGGGACACTCTTCTTGCTGGTCTTCTTCTCTCGGGATGGCTCTTCGGCTCTTTTCCCATTCGTTTCTTCCACGCACATCGCCTCACTCTTAGGGTCGATGGCAAAGGAGACAGTCTTTTGTTGGCGCCTGACTGCTCCACCTCCAGCAGTCTTCTTCAAGATGGGTACCGCTCGTGAACATGGGGGGCCATCGCACACCGCAATATCACGAGGGTCATCTGGGATCTCTTCCACAGATGTGTAAACCCACACCACTTCATCCGTTGTCACACAGCTCAGGTCAGCATCGTGTGACTTGTCAACGGAGATCTTCATCTTCATCCAGTCAATGCTGGGTTGATAACGCTTCAACCATGGCATTCCCAGAATCAGATCAAACTTGTCATCGAGGTCGAGTAGAATAAACTCGTCTTCACCTCGGAAATCTTCACACTTCATTGCCAAGCGCACCACGCGCTTCGGCATCTTCACAGTCGACCCGTTGGCCAACCGAATAACCATCGTCTTGTCTTCATTCGCATCAGGCATTGGTACTTTATGCCTGACGATCACTTCATTTCGAACAAAATTGTTCGACGCACCAGTGTCAACCAAAGCACGTAGAGGCGTTGCAATACCGTCTACATGAACTTTGAGAACGATCAAACTTGACGTTTGACTGACACTGTTCTCCCTCGTGGAAACTGCATGTGCATCATGCACATTGGGGCCAGAGTCCTGTGTATCCACAAACACAGTCCTCTTTTCGAGCCCAGTAGGAGGCCCCGCCCCTACTGGTCGTTCCCGTTTTTTGAACGTTGGGAACGATCGAACCCACGGCCGCGACCGTAGTTGTTCGAGCGCGAACCCTGTGTCGTTTGCCGGTCAGGCAAAGACACTTTGCAGTTCCGAGCGAAGTGACCCGACTTCCCACAACGGAAACATTTTCCATCGTTGCGAGGACGTTCATTTCCAGGCGTGGAAATGTACGAGATATCCATAGGCTCGGGACCATCATGCGCAACATTCGATTGCCGCATTGGTCTCGACGCAAACCCTTGGAACTTGGCTTGCTTCATGCTAAACTCTTCTTGCATCGCACGTTCAATGGCTTCGTCCAGCGTCTTGGGATACTCGCGGAACAATTGGCTCCGAATCGGACCATCGTTCAGACCCGTCATGAACGTCACAACTTGCGTTGGAACGTCAATCGGCTCGTCAACGATGCTTGAGACCAAGTAAGCGCGCTCGTTGTGCATACGAATGCAGATCGAAACGGCCTTGGCGAAGCTTGAGGAACTCGGCACGCGCACGGAACTCACTCTGCGGTGGCTCAAACGCTGCCTTGAGCTCTGCCTTGAAGTCTTCGTAGCTGTAGAAGCAGTTTGGATCCGACAAACGCTTCCCATAAGCCCAGCTCTTTGCACGACCCGCAAGGTTGGACATCGCGAACAACACTCGCTGCATTGGGTCTCGCAGTTGTCTTGCAGTGATAGCTGCATCCAACTCGACGAACCATCTCGAAAGAGGTTCGTTCTCTCCGCCACGATACGGAGAGACATCCAGCTTCAGCGGCACCGTCCTGAAGGACGAAACAGGGGTTGCGACCTGCTTTCGAGATTCAATAATCTCGTGGTGCATGAAACTGACCGCGGCGTTCTTCTGGTCTTCAGGAGACGCCGATCGTAGCAGGCTGATTACAGCAGCCTCCCCGATGACGTTTCGCATCCGCTCCAGCGCCGACCACTCATAAGAAGACAAATGAGGAAAATACTCATTCGTCAACTCGACAGTTTCCGGTACTGCTGGACCGAGTGGCACATCTACTCCTTCCATGTTCTCAGACATAGACGGATGTAGGTCTTGGACAGGAATGCGCGAAGTGCTCAAAGCCGCTTCGTCAAACCTTTCTTGGCTTGGTCGCTGGAAGGACCGCTCGAAGTGCTACCAGGTGTAATGGGGCGCTGTTCACAACAGTCCCCAAAACACGGCACACACGCTTGTGCGACGAGGAAGCAATCCCGACTTGGAGGGAGAGAAGAACGACTTGAGGGCTTGAGAGAAAATTTGCAACTGAATTAAAATGCTTATGGTTCCTGTCGCTACTTGTAAATGAACCCCAAGGGCTCCTAGAGGTTTTATAACTAAAACCTAAACATACACAATAAAACCTATGAATCTGATATATAAAACCTTGGGTACACTGAGGTTGAACCCACGAGATCTTCGAGAAGCTTGAACTTGAAGTCCCGTGGAAAATTCCCTGCAAAGTGATTGGCTACAGCCACTCACTTCAGACGGTAGAGACACGTCGGTCTCATCACCAGTGCAGTTTCCCAAGCAGGAACCATCACTCAGTACTTGATTAGTACATGGGTACTTATGACATCATCAGATGACGTCATTCGTACATGTGGGTGCGCATTGCGCAAGCAAAGACACAGGTCTTTGTCCACAAAGTACGATTCGAAGGTGGTGTGTTCGACACTAAAGTAGGACACAGGCGCACCTTCATGTAATGGCTAGGTATAGCCCATTACACTACGCGCGCTTCACAGCGACGGCAAGCTCGACTGCTCCGTTCGCAAATACAAAGCACGCGTTGCTATTGGAAGCACCGTTGATCCAGCTCCAAGATCTACACGAGACATTTTGCCCATCAGGAATGGTGAATATTCGGTTTGTTGCAGACGCTCAGGCTAGCAACTCTTGTGCCACACAGCATCGACACAAAGTTTAACCTCCTTGCGGAACAACAATGTTAACCTTGTAGCTGTGTGGCCGGAGAGACGCCTATTCGCCACACTGTAACCGCCGGTAATCTAGGGCATGCACCAAACGTTAAATCATTATGCCCATGGCAGGAATTTAACCAGCACCCAAGGACCATCAAGTCCCTCGCACTGGCGTTGAGCCATTTGGGCGGTAATCGCATAGATTCATAAATACACATGAACGCAAATATAGGTACGAACCACGGGCTTGAGAACGAAGTACACACTGTTAATGGGTGTCTCTTGACGCACGGGAATCATACTGCCAGGGGGAATTGAACCCCCACACGTGGGCGAAGCCCTGTACCCGATCCGTTGGTGGCAGTTGGTGTCTTGGTCGGTTGACTTGAGTTCCAGAAGGAAAAAAGAGAGA
Source organism: Globisporangium splendens (assembly GCA_006386115.1). Taxonomy (NCBI): domain Eukaryota; phylum Oomycota; class Peronosporomycetes; order Pythiales; family Pythiaceae; genus Globisporangium; species Globisporangium splendens. Next base: position 42,813 of record VFIW01000108.1, read on the forward strand.
GAGAGTGCCTGAGAGGGCAGCCGGCGATCTCTTTCGAAAGAGAGAGACTGACAGCCATTGAGTGAATCTGTTTTATACAGTTGTTTCTTTGTAAGAGTCATTCTGTACGAATACATTTACAGTAGTAGCCATCTTACGTACGCCGAACCTATCCGTCGGAACCGAGTCATGATGATGATAAAGAATCTATTGAACTTAGAGTTTAAGATTACCTGGAGAAGAGAATTGGTGGGTTCTCAGCTATCATATCCTGTCGTAACACAAGCATTCTCACATTCGCGTCCGGGTTTTTCGTAATTTTCTTGTTTTTCTGGCGTTTGGAGTTTCTTCGTGTGCCATTTTGTAAATGGCTTTGTTCGTTGTTGTACGTTTTGGCTGTGCTTTGTCAGTCTCACTTGCACTAGTGAACGTCGCGCTTCGATGCTTCGATCACGTCTCGAGTCGCAGAGCCGGTGGGCTCTGTTACTGGGGTCTTGTGCTGCGCGGTATGTTGGCCGAAGACAGCGGTGGGTCTAGTGCTGCGCGGTGTGGTGGACCGTCGGAACCGTTTCAGAACCTAGCCACATATCGGATTTTTTTCAGTATGGTACTGCAATGTTTCATTGTAAACTGCTCTAAAAATGGGACGAGGATTGAGAAATGAGGACTTTTGTTGAAGGGATCTGTCATATTGAGAGGGAGCTTTCTCAAAGCAGACTAGAGAAAACAAGTTGAACAGCGAGGTGGTGACGTGATAGTCACACTCCCACACCATCACGTTCTCACCCCAAACTCCCACCGAGTCCCTTCACAGAATGTTCTCGCAGAGTTCACAGAGGAGAGTGTTACAGATGAAGTCAAGTCAAGTGGGGCGATACGGCTGCTGAATCTGTAGGGTTGGTCATTCTAACTGAGTTCGGTTAATCGGTTTCTTGTCGGTGTGCGTAGTCGGTTAGTCGGTTCGTTGATGTCTTGGAAGCGTTGTCGTTGTTGTTTGGTAAATGTGAAGTGAGCTTTATTGATCGTTGTGTTAGAGCTTTCCGTTTTCTTCTCCGTTCGTTTGTCTCCTACGCTCTCAACCACTCATATGCATGACTGGACAGTGTCCTACGTCTGGTACTATGTATCTGAATATGCACATACAAAATCCTATACAGTTGGGTCTGAATGCGTGTGATTACGTTGATCACATGGGATTACGTTGGCGTGCCGACTGATCCTGTTGACGTCTCTTGCTTACGTCGGATCGGTCGGTGCCGCCCGATCCCTACATCCCCACTGAGTTGACTTCGCGTTGGCGATGTTTGAAGTCTTGCAAAAGATCCTGCCAATGCGAAACGTGCTTGATGTCTCTTTCGCGTTCCCAAGTGCACTCGTGCGCGGGGAGTCCATGCCATTTGACGAGCCACTCAGGCTTTCGGTTGAACATCCTTTTCTTCAGTAAACTTTCCACAATGTGGAGCTCTTCACCCGTGTCTTCTTCAAGTACCACCGGCGTGGCTTTCGGAATTGGACGATTGCCAAATTTCGATGAATTCGGGACGTAGTGGCTTGACAGCTCGATATTGAAGCTGGGGTGTAGACGCTTGAGATACCGTGGTAATGCTAACCTGGCTGCGTTTTCATTGATCATTTATTGGATCTCAAACGGCCCGATCTTCTTGGCTGACAATTTGGCTTGCTTCAAGTTGACTCCTTTCGTGACGTGCTTCAATGGAATGTTCTTTGTGTCGAGCATCACCAAGCAATCGGCCATGAAGGTGGCCTCTCGTCTCTTGCGATCATAGTATTGCTTCTGACATTCCTGAGCATCAATTAGGTTTTGACGAGCGAGCTCGATCAATTTCTGACGATCTTGCGCAAATTTCTTGGCGAACTCTGCAAGGGGCACTTCATTGTTGTCTTGGTGTTGAGCAATAATGTTGCTAACCTTGCGACCCGTGTCGATTTCAAATGGAGACATCTTTGTGGATGCGTTTACTAATGTTGCATGAGCATACTCAACCGCTCCAAGATGAGTTGCTCAATCATCGCCATGGTATGAAACCATGCAGCGTAAAGCACCTTCAAGGACAAGGTTTTGCCGTTCCGTTTGTCCATCGGCTTGAGCTCGATGAGCTGTTGTCATGGACAGTTTCACACCCATCAATGACATCAGCGATTTTCAAAGGTTCGACGCGAACTTAGGGTCTCGGCCGCTGATTATAAACTTGGGAGCCCATGGTGACGTACAACCGTCTCAAAGAAGAGTCGTGCTACCTCATCGGCATCTGCCATAATGTGTGTTGGTGCATACTTTGGACGCTTTGACAGTTTGTCCACCACTGTCATGATGGCGTCGAAACCCTTTGCTACCAGCTGGTCGACGACGAAATCCGTAGACACCACTTCCCAACATTCGTTTGGAACAGGAATAGGCATAATCTTGCCATTCTTCTTTGAGCTGTTAGACTTCCATCTCGCACACGTGCTACAACTCAGAACATATGCCCGCACATCTTTCTCGAGTGTTGGCCAGTAGTACCATTGCGCCACCTTCAATTGCGTTCTGCGAATGCCCGGATGAGCTGATGCTGACCCATCGTGAAATTCGTGCAAAATATTCGTGATCAACTGGACGACATCCGGAACACAAAGCGGTGAGACGGAGTGTTTTGTTCTGACGCAAATCAAACCGTTCTTCTTCTCGTACTTCTCATTACCGCGAACGCTCTTCCATGCTGGTGCAAATTCAGGATCCTTTCGGTAGCCAGCTTGGAATCGGGCTTTGGTTGCGTCCGAGAGATGTGCTTGCGAAATCACGAATCGATGTGATGGACTTGATCTACAGTTTGGCACCGTTTCTCTTGTTTAACCCTAATGTTAGAAGTGCCGCCACTCTCTCCCGCAATGTCAAGAGCGTCAAAGATTATGGCTTGATCTCGGAGAGGCAGCGTACGTAGTACCGAAGAGTAAATTTAGCGACGTCGAAGTCTCAATGACATGTCGACACACCTTTGATCACAATGATGTACAGCAGGGAGCGGTGAATCAGCACTCTCGGAGCTTGGGCTTGGGCAAGGTAAAGCGTCGGCTACGACATTTTTTCTGCCTTTCAAGTGATGTAGAACAAAGTCGAACTGCGAAATGAAGGTCAACATTCGGGCCATTTTAGGGACACGTTAGGGTGGTGCAGCATCCAGCGACGTGCTGAATTGCCTGTAAACACGTCAAACGGACGTCCGTGCAAATAATGGCGTCACTTTTCCAGGGCTGTTCTGATCGCGCATTGCTCCTTCTCATGGGCGGGCCACGATTTCTTGAGTGGCCCAAACTTCTTCGAGTAGAACGCAATTGGATGATCTTCTCCATGCACCGATTGTGACTGAACACCCTCCATACAAAAACCAAATGCGTCAGTGGTGACTGTGAACTTCTTGGCGAAGTCCAGTAACATCAGTACAGGAGCTTGTTGCAGGGCCAACTTCAGTGTTTGAAAAGCACTTCGCTGCTCACCTGTCCATTGCTAAGTCGCGTTCTTTTTAACCAGCATACTTAGTTGTAATGCATGGAGAGCGAAGTCACAAATAGATCGTCAATAGTAACCTGCTAGCCCAAGAAAACTCTGAAGTTCCTTTCTGGACATTGGCTCTGGATATGCTTCAATTGCTGCCGTTTTCCTCTTATCGACGCTGAGCCCATTGCTTGACACTGTATGGCCCAGAAAGTCGACACTGGCCTTGCCAAAAGAACACTTTGCTCGATGCGCGTATAACTTTTCATGTTCTGAAACTTCAATAACTTGACGCAAGTGCATAACATGCTCTTCTCGTGTCTTGGAGAAGACGCAAATGTCGTCTGAGTAGACCACTACGAATTCAAACTTGTCAAAGAGGACGCGCATTAATCGCGACCAGATTCCAGGCATGCCGGCAAGGCCCATTGATGCAACACACCATTGGTACGTCTCCTTGTGTGAGCGAAACGCAGTGTACTGACGGCTTTGCTTTTCAACAAGCATTTGATGATAGCCCTGCGCAAGGTCGATAATTGTGAAGACTGTGTATCCAGCCATCTCGTCGAACAACTCTTCAATTGATGGCAACGGAATCTTGGTCTGACTGTTGACATATCGGTAGTCAATTACCCAACGAATGGGCATGGCGCTATTTCCAGATCGAAGCCATTCCGCGCGTTTGGGAATGAGACCTGTGCCAGGACCTTTCTTTGGGATGCCGAATATGTTGGAGACCCACGGCGAGTTTGAGACTTCGATCCACCCTTTCTTCAAGTTTTCGTTGATGAAAACATCGAGTGCTTCTTGTTCAGTCTTCGACAATCGAAACGGCGCACGCGAGCTTGGCATTGATTCTGGCTTCATTTCAACTTGCACTTGGACACGCCGTTCTAGTGGCAAACCCTCGGGGAGACGTTCAGGACATACGTGGTAAAACTCCTTCACCAGAGGTTCCAAATACTCAGGAACTTCCTTCATCTCCATCACCGCCGACACTTTCACCATTAAAATCTCCGCGAATCTGTTGTCATCAAGTCGACGAGTGGCCTTTGTCGACGAATGAAACACACTTTGTCTACGGGCTTCAGTCAAGTGGAGCCCATTTCGCAACCTATTACGACCAGCCACGCGTTGTTGCTCCGTTGTGCTACTTGGAACTTCACTCTCTTCGTTGGCTACGGGAGTCGACTGGTGGCCGTCGACCGTGAACTCATGAGCCTCCCAATTGACCTTGGGATTGAACTGACGAAACCATGGTAGCCCAAAGACGACATCGTGTTCTGGTGCCAAATCGCTTTCCGTGAACATCACATCTTGGAATTTGCCTTCTTTCATTGTCACCGATGCTTTGGCTGTTGGGATGTCCATGAGCGTCGTCAGCGTACCATCAAAACGCTGTAATCGTCCTTGCCTGATGTGGATAGCCTTGCTTGCAAGGCGGGTCGGATCATGTAAGCAGAAGCACCAAAGTCGAGTAAAATAGTTACTTCTCGATCACCGATCAATCCCTTTTTTCGAATAAGCGTATCCGTTTGTACCGTGTTACTGTTGACAGGGATCTCGTCAACTTGGATCTTTCATTCCACCGTGTAAATGGTGTACTTGTCGAATATCACTGGAATGTCTTCATCTTCTTCTTGTTCTTGAACCGCATTCACTCGCAGATGAGCTCTTCCAGAACGATTCACGCAGCCTACTCGTTATCTCGCGCGGCACTCCGCCTTTCGATGGTCTTCTTTCTTACAGTAGAAGCATAGGTTCTTCCGCGTGCACTCATCTCTTGTGATTACTTGGACGTTGTCGATTTCCATCGGCACTGCTTCGTCATAGCTTCGCCTGGCACTCTCGGTTCGTCTCTGATGATACGACTTGCTAACTCCTCGATTTGACCGCTCGACATTGGACGAAACACCAAAATGCGCACGCTCAAAGTCCAATACCACTGTAACTGCAGCCGCGAGAGTCTCACACCGGCGATACCACACTTCCTTTCTCGTGTTCGGGAGCAGACCTTGCGTGAATTATACGACCTTGTCGAGCTCACTCATCTCTTCCACTTGCACCATTATATAGCGGAACTTGGTGACATAGTCCGACAATCCTTGGCAACTCTTCTGATTCAGGGCTCGTAATTGATCTCGCAGTCGGACCTGGAAGTCGGCTGGGACAAATTCTTTCTCTAGCTCTTCAAGAAATTCCTTCACTGTTGAAATGTCCGCTTTCTTCACGATGTACCATTGAGCAGCTGCGCCTCGCAGCGGCCCGGCTAGAGCAGCTGGCACACGCTTGCAGAGATGACTACTTCTCCAGTCGGCATTGTGTGCTTCAAAATACTGTTCATCTTGTTCATAGAAGAGGGCATACGACTCGTCCAGGGCACCTCCGTAGCTTGGAAGCTTGGAACCTTCAGCCTTGAATGATGATGACGCATTTGCTTCAATCATTTGCTACATCATCAACTGCTTTTGACGCATCAGCTCCACCACGTGCATCATCACTTCTGCGGTCGAGGGCTCGGGCAGCGGTAGTCCTCCAATTGGGCCTGACATGCTTTTGATCAGGACAGAAACGACAGATTGCAAAAAAAACCGTTAATTATGAATTTTTGTTTTTTTAAAGCTGTTGCAAGTGCGGACCAATTCTACGTTAAGCAAATGACGGGCTTCACGCAACTTGGATTCGATTTCGTCGTAGAGAGCTGAGATGGCTTTGGCTTCGGCTGGCATTGGGACGTTCTTTGGAGCTTCTCTTCGAAGAACGTCAAGTGTGCGCAAATCCCGTTGAAGGCGCTGGTCAATGTCGTTGCGCGCCTAGTGAGAGGCGTCGGGGTTGAAGAGATAAAAGCCTTCGTAGGGGTTCACTTGTTCCTCACTTTTCAGCCCAGAATGTTTGCGTTTTTTGTGGCTCATCTACCTCTCTACTTATGAACACCTACCCCCACTTTCGCCGAAGCTACTATCCCAAAGATGAGTAACCGATGGTCGTGTGAGTGTGATGGGTTCGAGAGAGGAGTTACAGCGCAAGCGTTCTCTTCCAACACTGAGTCGCAATCAGTCACTAAAGCCACCTGTTCAATCTATCTCCGAAGAGCGTACAGGATTTATGGGAGGACTCTGAGAGAGGTAGTCAATGAGGGTCGATCGGCCGCGGCCACGAAGGTCAAGGGTCTTGGACGGCACGGCGAGACGAGGAGACGAGGTTTTGGGATCAACAAGTGCTACCAAATGTAGGGTCCGCCCTACTAACTGAGTTCGGTTAATCGGTTTCTTGTCGGTGTGCGTAGTCGGTTAGTCGGTTCGTTGATGTCTTGGAAGCGTTGTCGTTGTTGTTTGGTAAATGTGAAGTGAGCTTTATTGATCGTTGTGTTAGAGCTTTCCGTTTTCTTCTCCATTCGTTTGTCTCCTACGCTCTCAACCACTCATATGCATGACTGGACAGTGTCCTACGTCTGGTACTATGTATCTGAATATGCACATACAAAATCCTATACAGTTGGGTCTGAATGCGTGTGATCACGTTGATCACATGGGATTACGTTGGCGTGCCGACTGATCCTGTTGACGTCTCTTGTTTACGTCGGATCGGTCGGTGCCGCCCGATCCCTACAGTGATCGTCGTTTCTTCTTTGTCGTCGTAACCTTCTTCGTTGGAATCTCGTGCAGAATCGCATCAACTTTTTCCGCTCGTAATTGCTGGGCATCCAGTTGAAAGGTTCGCATTGGTAGTCGCTTGAGGGGTACCAATGCTACAATTCTGGGTAACTTCCGCCTCCTTCGGACTTGCTTCAGACCCAGTTGACGGTATGCGCGGTGCCTCTATGTGCTTTGTGAACGCACCATCCACTGAGTTGAATATGAGGTCAGAAATAGTGTTCAGGCTGCCAATTGGAACACTTTCATCATAGTCAAATCGGGGCGATGACTTGCACTTTTCACTTGGGATTGCAATTGGCGATGAGCTTTCACGATACGTGCCCGTAGCCTCGTAGACTCTTGCGCTCGCTGCACTGTGAATTTTCCTCCTGTTGATGTAGGAAAACGTGGCTGATTGGGAAGCCGTGCTGCATCCACTCGCTAGACTGATACTAGCAGTTCGTGGTCGTCCAGAAGAAGGTGGCCGTGGATTCACATCCCAGATCCTTGTTCTCATCTGGGACTTCGTTCATGTTTGATTCTCGTCCAGTCGCATTCGTTCAGTTGCTCCGATTTAGTGAATCCGGTTGGTCCTCGTAGAAGGCTTCGAAGAAAAAACCATGAAGAGAGAAGACGTAGAAATAATACAGACCAGCAGCAGACTGCGTCACTGGACTTTCGGAGTCTTCCACCCCCGATTCATCAGCATTGGAATCGTCAAATGACCAATCTGAATCGTCAATGGTGATCGACTTGGATTCATTACCTCCGCTGCGATAGTTATTTCATTCGTTGTAAGCATATTTTGACAACAAGAATACAACTTGAAAAAGTGGCTTGGCGTACCTTAACGTCGTGTACCATTGCTTTGGCAAAGTCCCATTGAGCTTTTGGACGCGAACGCTTGCTTTGGGGTGGATCTCTTCTGGTTGTTTGACAACAAAGACGAACGAATGGGCTGTTGCCGATTCAGTATCGCCACCGCCAGCAAGCCCGTTCGTTGGTGCTGTCGATACTGACGGTGTTGTCAGTGCCACAATGACTGCAGCAGCCCCTGCTCCACCTCCAGACGCCGTATTCTGAATCAGAGACGTCTTTAGTGTCACGACAAACGCATTGGCACGCTCTCGATGGTCGATGGTGAACAATCGGGTGCTCTGACGGTCGATTCGGCCGTACAAACTGTTGTCAGCACCATATTGTAGTGGGAACGGCTCTTGAATAGTAGAAAAAAGCGTCAAAATCGGTGGAGCTACTGGTATCGAAACTTGAGCACTTGCTTCGTCCTCTGTCAAGTTCTGGTTTGGGCGGCAAAGTTCTTGCTCATGACTGTCGATCAAACGTAAACAAGCGTACAAAGTCAGCGTTCGTCGGCTAATCAAGTGATTTGGAATCAATAAAAGCGATGGTCGATCTCCCAGGTCACGAAATGTCCACAAAAACTGCTTCTCGAGCTCCATAAAGTGCGATTTGAGAGCGATCGTCTTTCTTCGGACACTTGTGCGACTGTCGCGTTCTCGGATAAGAAGCTTTGCGCTGGTTGAGAGCTGCAGTTCCGCTGGCCTTTCACAAACACAAAAAGCAACGTATCATTAGGAGGCCAATGAAGTGACACAGCAAATCAAAAACATCGCCTACTTTTCGTTTCCCAGTAAAATCATAAGGACCATTGGTGCACCGAAAGCTTTGCCTTCAAATTCATCAATAAGAGACGGTCAGTCAGTCCATCAGATACCGGCAGCAACCAGCAAGACAGGATTCACTTTCAACTCGTAGTACTGAGGTTTGAGTCGAAGCTGACACGGAGTCAGTCTTTCCAGTGGAATTTGTCGCCAAGAGACTTCTTGATACTCATTGACTGGGATTTCACTTTCTTTCTCCGTAAACAGTGAAGTGGTTTGCGTCGAAGTTCGATACACAGGAAGCGAGCACTGAAGGCGCTTTGTCATAAGCTGGAGAAACTCGAGACAGCCTTCGACCGAACCGTTCTGATTGAAATGCAATGCGTTAGCTCAATACGTCGCGCCAAGTCAGATATCATTTGATTTAACCCAAAGCACACCGTTACCGTGCACGAAGTCGCAAGATCAATTAATGAAATCACAAAGCCTTCAAAGCTGAGGCCGTAACTTCCGTACGCGTCAAATTCGCAATCTTTTCTCCAGTCTCTACCGGCTTGCTCTTGCGCTTCAAACTCAGGAATACCAGGAAACAACCACAGCATTATATGGAAGGTAAACGAGTAGTACTTAGACTGCTCCAGCTCTTTCCATTCAGGGACCTGTACAACTCAACTGATCAGTTAGTCAGGCAAAAACAAACGCATCAAGCATATGTTTTGAAGGCGCACGTACACTTTTTCGGTCGTACTCTTGAGCACTTGAGTTCCCCAATCCTCCAGAATGAACCAGCGGCCAGCAAATATCCGAAATGAACCGCTTGATTTGCGGATCAAAGTACGCTTTGATCGCTTTTTCAAGCACTTTTCTGTCGTTGTCGTCGTCCCCATCGCTAGCACCCGCATCAACTTTGTCGCCAGGCGTCTCAGTATGCTCTATTCGTCCAGCTATGGGGTCTTTTGGTGTCGCAGTCGCGAAGCTGTCTTGATCTTCGTACTCGACAACAGCAGATGCGCCGGCATTCTCAGTTCCAGCTTCATGCAAAAACCGCAATCGTGGCTGGTATTTCGATCGCAGAAGCTCGTATCCCTGGCGCGTTCGAATGCTTTCCCTGCCTCTCTCCACTCTTCTTAGCAGAACGGCATTGTAGCAGTCCTGTAGATATTCCACTTCCAGCTCGACATGCTGCTCTGCATCCTTCTCCTCAGCCATTGTCCAGAGTTGAGGTCGCAGCCGCTATTGGCAGCGGCCAAACGACACGAATTCTGGCTTCCGAAATTAGATTCCCAAGCCAGTGCACGGCATAAATTGAAGGTCGGACTCTGCCCGATGAGTGTGATGCAATGGAACGTCTGCAAGTGCCTCGGTGTCGTTTCGTGAAGCACGTGGTTTCAATGGGTGCTGATCCAGGATGGACTGATGCCATACGTCAAAAAAAGCTTCACGAAAAAGCGGTGTGCAGCACTTGTTACAACAACCCTTTTACTGAGTTGAACGCCGGTAGTTCTCCACATCTTCGACGGCGACATTAGTGATGCACTGGTTGACAGCATCATTGGCACATCAAGATCTCCGTGTCAAACGAGTACACGCTCCGCACGGAATCGATTGCTTTGCACCTATGGGGACAATTCTTTGCTGGAGTGGCCATCTTGTCTACGATCTCGCGTATACAAATGAGGATGATCTGCGTTTCATTCGAAACCCAGTCGCACACATGAGTCCGCACGACATGTTTCCAGGGTAGATGGCAACCATTGTGTCAGCACTTGTCCGTTTTACAAGCATAAGCAGGCTGGCAGGTTCGCTACTGAAGAATAAGGTCCTGTCTTACCTGTGAGGTTGTAGCCTTCCTTTGCGTTTCATCCTACAATATCACCTGTCAGACGAGTAGTACGAGTCCAGACAACAAATAAACACGCACACACTCAAGTCGCGGAAACTCGTCTCATTGTTTTCTTTATGCCGTTTTCGTCATGTGCTAGGATGAAAAAAAAGTGGGAGGAGTCTGCGCTTTGCATGCATCGTCTTCATCACAGCGTTTTGTAATGTGCTTTGCCTTCTTTCTTGTCTTTTTACAACGCCGACGAGAGCGGCGGAGTGTTTGGTTCCACTTCAATGATGGCTTCGATTTCCACCGCGACGTTCACAGGCAACGCGTTCGTTCCAACAGCGGAGCGCGCGTGCTTACCCTTGGCGCCAAAGATCTCCGCGAGCGCATCGGACGCGCCGTTGATGACCGCAGGCTGACCCGCGAAGCCGTCCACGCAGTTCACGAACCCCGTGAGCTTGACAATGCGCTTGATGTGGTCAAGGTCTCCCAACTCCTCTATCAAACGCCAAATAATCATATATGTATCTGTCAGCTTCATGCATCCACAATGCGCGACACAACAAATGGCTCACGTACTCTTGAGGGTGGCGAGGAGGCTGAACACGACGCGGCGCGCCGCCGCGTAGCCTTCTTCTGGCGTCAGGTCCTTGCCCACCTTGCCGGTGATCAATTCGCCCGTCGCGGCCTGGGACACGTGGCCAGCTACAACACTCAACAACATTGGGAGAGTGTCAACTTCGTGCATAGACACATTCATTCCATAAGATGCAAAATAATGAAGCGCACCGGTGAAGATGAGGTCCCCCGTGCGCACGACATTGACGTAGTTGCCCGCGGGACTCGTGGGTGCCGGCAGCGCGTAGCCGAGCTCAGCGAGGCGGTCGTCGATCTTTCCCATTGCGTCTGCGGTTGTTGCACTTGGGGGAGGGCTTCAATGTGCGAGTGCGCAATGGCAGCGATGGTGCAGATCGCCCCAGTACTGCGATAGGGAAATACCTGTTAGTAGCAACGTATTCGATATGTTTCTTACTATCGTCTCCACTCAATGCCACAGGCATTTTCGGCCTAAAACCCTTTCATTGATTATTTGGCGAGCATCATTTACTATTTTACAGGGTATAGTAATATCGGGGGAAACCTTCCTTCGTGGTGTCTCTGGAACAGGTTGAGCGCTGGATGAGTGTGGGTCACGTGTGGCTGCCATTTTTCCTCCAACCATACAGCAGAGAAAAATCCATACTGTAATATTACTGGGTTAAAAGCGTATTTGTTTATGGCCAATCTACGGGGTTAACATGAGATATTCCCTCTTCTGATTCGCTAAAATGTTTGATAGATAACGCAAGCAGCCCACCGCAATAGAGCGCCCTGCGTCAACTGCCCGAATGCGAATCGCAGCAAGCAGGAAGCGACCGCCAGAGAAGCAGGAGGATGTTGCGTCTCGTGCAGCGCTCCGTGCGCGCGTCTGCCGCCAAGCACAGCAGCAACAGCAGCACTCACGCGTCGTCGCTGTGGCGGAATCGCGGTGCACGCTGGATCTCGAACGTCGTCGTGACGCGCGACGACGGGCTCCCGGACTTGATCATCACGCCGTTGGCCGCCAAGGTACGAACCGATTTGGGAAGCGTTGATGCGAAATGCATGGCTGTATTGCTCTGGAAATGAACTAACGTACTGCTTGTGCGTACTGTATGTTTGCAGAAATTGGTGGAGGCGTCGAAGAAGCAGAACGCGCCGCAGTTGATGCTGCGCGTCGCGGTCGAAGGCGGCGGGTGCTCAGGGTTTAAATATGTATACGAGTTCGAGCAGACCGAGGCCGACGAAGAGGAAGACGTGTACGCTGCCACTCTTTGCCGTCATTATGTGGCGCTGAAGTATTTGTTGCGCTGACTGCGATGTATATTATGAATTTGTCTGTGCAGTGTGTTTGAGAAAGACGGTGGCAAGGTGGTGATAGACAAAGAATCGCTGGAGTTTGTGCGCGGCAGCACCGTGGACTTCGAGCAAGAGCTGATCCGAAGTGCGTTCGTGGTGATCAACAACCCGCGAGCCGTGAGCGGCTGTGGCTGCGGCACCTCGTTCGACCTCAAGGACTAGACTATGGACGTGAAGAAATGGTTTGTGGAGAGCTCTCGACAACATCACCATACTAACACACAAAATCAAACGACCGTAGTCTCTTTTTTTCACTCTTTATACGGCTCACATATACTCATAAAACCTCCGCTGCTTTCACATTTTCACTCCCAGAGCACCAGGAACCCATTCTTATCGCAGGACGCGATGCCCTCGCCATCGGGTCGCCAGATGCAGCACGCGATCGCGCCATGGTGGCCCACATGGTGCTCCTTTTCCAGTTTCCCCGTGCGCGTGTTCCAGATGAACAGCGAGCCGGAGGAGCTGCCGGCCGCGGCGTACAGCCCGTCGGGGCTCAGCGACGCCTTGCACCAATCGAAGCCACATTGGTACCCGGGGTGCTGCAGCGTCGTCACCTTCTCGTACATGCGCGGATCAATCACGTGCAGCTTGTGGTCGCGCGAGTTCGAGAGCAACTGGTTCCCATTTTGCGAGAAACTCACCGAGGTGCACTGATCTTGATGGAGATCTTTCATCTCGTGGATGATGTGCTTGGTGCGCGTGTCCCAGAAGCGTACGACGCCGTCCTGGTGCGCGCTCGCAAACTGTCCACCGAGCGTCATCGCGATGTCATTGCAGCTCGACTGGCAGTTGATCGTCTGTAGACTCCGCCCTTTTGTGATGTCCCAGACGCGCATGGAGCGGTCTGACGAGCCTGTGATCACCTCGGTCGGGGACACGCGCGAGAACTCGCCTGCGAGCACTTTACCCTTGTGGCCCACCAGCGTCTGGTACACGCGGCCGGTGCCTACGCGCCAAATAAAGCATTTGCGGTCACAGCCTGTGCCGAGCACGAACTCGCCATCCTCGGACCCACGAACACAGAGCAAAGGATGCGCCGTGCCCACGCCGCGGTATTCCCCCATCGGGCGGCATGTCGACGCCTCCCATGCGCGCACGGTTCCGTCGCTGCTGCCGCTGAAGAGGATCTTGCCTGAAGCATTGAAGCTGACAGAGTTGACTTCGGTTGCATGGGCGCGAATCGAATACGCCACCCTCGTGACCAAAATGGACGTGTTCTTGATGTTCGAGTCGATGAACAAATGGCTCATATTCTCGGCCATTTCCTGCGACGCCATCGAGTTACTAGGTGGCAGCAAGGATTTCGAATCGTTGCTATTTTGGCCTTCTCTCTTGATATAATCTCCAGCCTCGTGCGCCGCGAGCCATTCCTGCATGATAGCGCTTTTCCGCAGCAACTGCGCCTCGAGTTGTGCGATGCGCTCCCGCAAAGACGCGTTGTCGCTCTCGGTTTTCTCCAGCAGCACGCGGTGGCGCGCGAGCTCTTCGCGCACGAGGTGCAGCGCAGCGTCCAGTTCCTTGATCACGCGGTCTTTCTCCTCGTTCAGCAGCATCTCCTCCTCCAGACGCTTGGTGAAGAACTGCAGCTGCTTCTCCCACTGGTCCTGCGCCTGCAGCAGCTCCTTGCTCTCGTTCACCAGGTGCAGCTGGTTGCCTGCATACTCTGCGAGCTGCGCGTTCTTGTCGCTCAACTCGCGCTCGAGGTGCTGGATCGTCGAGAGGTACTTTTGCGCCACGGCGTCGATCTGCGATTGCGGGTCTCCAGAGGACGCATTTGGGTTCGTGAGCTGCACGCTGGCACCCAAGCTGGTCGACGACGCCGACAGCGTGTGGCGGAAGAGCAGCTGCTGGTACGCACCGACGAGATCCGCGAAGAAATCCACTTCGCGCCGGTTGCGCTCGTCCAGCAGCGCCAGCGCCTCGCGCTCGAACCAGCCGCTCTGTTGCTGCATATTCGTCTCGTTTCTGTGTTGGCTCTGTGAAAGAAGCAGAAGGAAAAGAAGAACCTCTCTAATTGCATTGGCTTGGAAAAGGGACATTTTGCAAATACTGGGGTTATGCGGTAAGAGAGACGAGCAGGTGTAAAGTTCGCACAATGCGCACTTAGTGATTCCAAGTGGCTACATTTTCGCAAATCTGTGGCTATCATCGAGCACGATCTGGAAGTGGTGAACTCAACCGAGCCTCGATGCTAGAGAAACGCGGCATGCGCATCCAGAAAGTGCCCGTGCCCAGTGTCGTTCGTATCTCACTGGCGGAATCTTCGCAGCTAACATCAAGGTGCCTCGCTCTCGTACCAATGGAACGAGAGGGCTCGCTGACGAAGTTGACTCGTTCCACAGCAGGAAGTGATTAGTTTGCTACTCCTCGTGCTGCCATGGTCAATGCTCTCAGTAGTAAACGAGAATTCACTTCTGCACAAGGTACCGGATACTAGTTTGCTGCCTGAACTTGCTGGTTCAAGCGCCATCGACGGTACCATGTGGGTCTAGACACTGCAGAGCTGATCGGAGGTCATTTCGCTCACGCCTGGATAGTGCTTCGCGTTTGGGAGAGAGTGCAAAATCACCAATGGAATGGCGTACACCAGTGGGACCGCCAGCTCGATGTATTCGACGAGAAGCGTAGCTTCACATTTCCCGAGCAAGTGGAGCGCCTTGTTCATGTCTTCCGTCTGCACATTTTTGTCCAGTCGCAACTGTGGAGAAGCGCCGGAAACAGGCGTAGTCTACCAGCGCCCGTTGCAACTGCTGGATCAGTGTCATTTTCTCGACAGACAGTGTCATCTTTCTCATTGACTGGACTTGAAACCTGGCTACGGTTGCCAAGTCGAGCGCTCGGGACTTCGTGAGTAGCGTCACGCAGTATGACAGCAGTCCTTTCGACTGGATCTCCCCCGTGACGTCGCTGACCTCACTCATAAGTTGGCCAAGCTTTCGCAGCGTGTAGATGTTCTGAACTGCGTCGATCGCAGTGATTCCCGCGGTCGTGCACAGTGACCCAGAGCTTTGCATACACTTGGTCTGGAACAGCGCGTTGAAGAGGTCGACGGTCGTGGCCACGGATGGCACGAGTCAGCGCTCAAGACCTTCCGTATCAGGTTTTTGAGTCCGATCTTGATGACTGGCAGCACGACGATGAACGCAAACTGGTGGACACTTATGATGGACGGAGTTGGAAACGTCCAGTACTTAGCGAGCATGCACGCCGTAAACGCACTCGCGAGTACGCAGAGCCGCATGCTCACGGATGCCGCGGCCACCAGCGCTTTTAAGTCGAACATGACGCCAATCGTGAATGTGAACACCCCAATAAAGCAGCGGCACCAGAACGTCGGGTTCTGGTCCCACCCGAGCATCAGGTCTTGGAGCGGAATCGCGTCCAGAATCACGACTGCCATGAGCGATGGCATCACCGTTGTGCTCGCAGTACTCGCTCAGCGCACACATGCGCTCGATCGAGCATCATCTGCGGTGGTTGCTCCTTGCGTGTTGTCATGGTCATCGACGTGCCATTGTTCAGGAATGAGCGCCCGGCCTGAGTTTACTCTTGGACGATGATCCACCAGTGGCGAAACTTTTCTTCCCGAAGTAGCTGCTCGAGCAGCATCGCACTCCTTTGTAAATAGACTTGTCTAGGAACAAGCTCACAAAACCCACAAACAAGAAACATTCAAATGGTGATATATCACTATAAAAAGAGTTCGAGAAGAACCGATTTAGAAGAAAACGCAGCCGAGGATGAAAATGCTCGTGGCGATCGCACCGGACAGCGTGAATGTCCGCGCGGCGCTCGTCGTCTGGGGTGTAGACGACGGGGCGGTCGTCGTGCTGGTTGGCGTCGTCGTTGGTGTCGTCGTTACTGTTGCAGAAGTAGTCAACGTTGCGCTCTCGTCGGTCGAGCTCACGACCGGATCGTAGAGCAGAGTCTTGGTGAAGTGCGGGAACACCCACACATATTCGACGTTCGCGCCGGTCGCTTCCACGCTTGCGTTGATAGCAGTGTCCTTCCCATCGAGCACTGCGATCGTCGGGGCGTCCATGAACATGCCTTCGCCCATATCCACGTGATCGATCGCGCCCGTGCCGTTGCGCTTCGTCTTGACGGGTGCGGCGAGTGCTTTTGGCGCTGCGCCTTTGCCCTTGACCTTAAGGGTCACCGCGAAGCGCAACGTGTTGGCATCGTTTTGAAACAGCCAGTTGGCGATTGAGACCGTGAACTTGAGTCCACCGGCAGGCACAAGCACAGTCTGGTTCCCGTTCTTGGTCGTACCGTTCCCGGAAAAGATCGAGGCCGTCAGGTTGAACGTGGGCGTGCTCGCCACCGTGCCCTTCTCCTTGACCGAGAGCGTCGCGACGTACGAAGTGGTCGTGGCCGTGACGCCAGCGTCCATTTCATGCTCCGCGAACGCACTCCAGTCGCCGTCGGCCAGGTTAAAGTTCTCGGCCACGACCTTGCCGGTCGTGTCGAGCTCTTGCAGGCGCGACATCGCGAGGTTGATCACTTGGTCGTTCGTGCAGTCGCCACTGGGACAGACGTCGATCTTGCCGGCGGCCTTGCCAAAGTTGGCTGCCGTCTTGATGTGGTGGAATTGATCCATTCCGGCCATGTCCGACATATTCCCTGGCTTGAAGTTCCTGTCTCCGGCAGCGGGAGCGGACGATTGTTGCGCAAGCGCAAGGCACAGGAGGCCGATCAGGGTACTTGGGTAGCAAATCTTTATGTTCCGATGGGATGCTCGTGAGGCTGGACGGAGTGCTTCTTTCTCTCTTGAGCTTGCTGGCTTTTGGCTTTTGAGTTGCTGCAAACGATGCAAATTGGATTGTGAGATGGCAAGTTGGGCTCCGCGATCTGTTTGTTGGGAACAAGAGCAGGCACTCTCGCTTTCTGAGGTAGATTAAAGGCAACGCATCTTCCCTTAAAATACTGGAGCCGCGTCAGAACGAATCCGTATTCGAAGACGACCTGAATTTTGTCGCTTCTTATGCAGTGCAACTGCACCCATGACTATAGTTGGAGCCAACTCTGCGTTCTGATCTTCATTGCAACTTCTTTAGTTTCGAGTTTGAGCTGCTGAGGTTATCATGTTTGCTCTTCCAGACGGTCAGGAGTGAGACGATCTTGAACCACGACAGCCATGCAAACATGAGGTCAGCTTGCAGGTAGTAGCTCTGCCTAATTCGCCTTTGTGTCGTGATTCTCCATCGCGCACGTGATCACGTTTGCACACCATGACAGCGCTGCAAACAAATGGCGGTACAACAAGTTGAAGTTGGCTCGTATGGTCGCTGAGGACGATGCCCACATGTGAGTGATCGCAATTGCTCAGAACGTGACCAGCAGCCTGTGCGTTGTCCCCGATTCCCAGTCGTTTCACGTTTTCAGGCTTGGACTTTGACTCGAGCATCGCTTTGACTGGGATATTAATCACCGCATGACGATGCCCGTAAACGAGCGCTTAGTACCTCGAGGATACTGTTACTTCACGCATCACGCGTCCAGGTCATGCGCAGGAACTGCTCTCAATGGGGTCGTCAATAACTCGACAACAGGATATAAAAAGCAGACTCGTTGGGCTCCAGTAAACTTTCGTGAAATGGCGTGTGCGTTTTGTGGTTTCAGAGGCTCGTAAGCCGTGATCGCGCATTGTTTTTCCTCTGTGACGCCCACTGTTCCTGTCCTCACTCCGACAGACTGGCCGACTGACTGCGCTCGATAGGAAACTGAAAAGACTGAGCGCTCGCTCACGTCTTCACAAAGCACAGCGGCACGCCACGCGCCTATTTTTGAATAAGGTTTCCTTGATTCTGTTGCAGGGCGAACGCCATCGACGCGTCCATGCGCCCGCTAGTTGAAGCAGCAACTTCTTAACGTCTTGAAGATGGCGACACATACGCGTGTCGTGCCAGCAATGTGCGACAAGATGCTTCTCTACAAACTCGAGCTCATCGCGTGCGTGTGTCTGGCCGACATGATGGCGTGGGACTACCGCTGCTGCGCGATCGGCGCCATGGGGCTCTGGTTCTACTGGATCCTGCTGCAGGATGCAATCACGCCGCCAGTGAAGCAGCAGCTACGCTTCCACAAGTGCTACGCGATCCCCGTGATCATCGCAGTCTGGGTCTGCATTGCCGCCGCCGTGTACGCGGTCGTCGCCGTCGACGTTCTCGATTCGAAACTGAGTCTGCGGTCGCTGATCCAGTGGCGACTCGGCCACCGCGAGTTCTCTTCGAACACCAAGAGCTCGTTCCTCAGTCGCATCGCAACGACCATCGCGAGTCCGAACTGGACCGACGAGAACAGGAAATCAAAGTTGTTCAGAAGTGACTTGAGCAGATCGCGCTCTCCACGGGTACGTCCAACAGCCGAAAAAAGCACGCGGTCGCCACGATGTAGAGCCCTGGCGCGGACACGACGCAGCTCTTGAGCGCGCTCACGATCGTGCGGAAATTGGCGTCAATGAAGATCACACTCTGGGTCCCAAAGAAGTCGCTGCAGAGACTGGTGATGCGCGCGTCGGCATAAAAGATCGCGAGCGCTACCCAGTTGATCGTGTTGAGGGTCGTGAAGAACCAGAACTCGTACTGCCGCACGAGGATCGCAACCAGGTTGCTGCTGAGCATGAGCCACGAGCACGAGATCGCTGGCATCGTGAGCACTGTCGGAATTGGCGACAGGATGCAGCCGATAGCGCGATCGAGGAACACGATCGCGAGCTCCAGGACGCCTGCCAAATGGTGCATCATCCCGAAACGCGTATACTGGCGGCGCATAACCTCGAGAAACCGGTCGTGTGTCGCTGGCGGCAATAACTTCGAGAGCATCGCGTTCTCCAAGTTGATCTACGGCAGCGGCTGTGTGACCTCCATGACGTACGTCCACTTTTTCGCCTCTTGGTCAGCAACTGGATCCGTCGACTCCATCGTCGCGCGACGTCTCTCGCAAAGTCCGAGCCCAGGTTTTGACGTCACATTACGGAGAACGAAAGCTGCTCGAGTCGCCTTTCTTCTTCGTGATCGCTCCAAACTTGCGCTTGGTCCGAATTTCTGCCTGTGTCCAAAGCCGCCTCCCTTTTTTAGATGTGGGTCCACTTTTCAGCTTCAAAATACCTTTCTGGCGAGCGAGAGATACATACACTTGACCTGGCACACTGAGGAGCAAGACGCAACACAAAACCGCACAGAAACACAACGCGTAAAGCGAAAAACAAAAGTCACTCAGTTGAGTAAATATCTCTAACAACACCGTCGGCGCTTCTCTTTATTCAGCAATAGCATTGGCTTTCCGGATCTTGGCGATGAACAAGCCGCTCGTGTTTTGCGCCGGTGTAAAGCGAGCCGTGCCAGCCAGTCGTCCTTCCTGTCGTTCAGTCCACAGACAGAATTTAGCGTAGCTATTGCATTAGTCCAGCTTTCTTGAGCACGAACGTACCTGACAAGGGATCCCCGTGCGATCGATCGGCAGCAGCGTCGCGCCAGGTTCGTCTTTCAGAAACTCGCGCACAATGTCCTCGTTCTGCTTCACCGAGAGGCTGCACGTGCTATAAATCATCTCGCCTCCCGCTTTCAGCATCTTGAATCCGTTGCTAAAGCGACAAAGAAACAAACCAAAGTGAGTCATGACAAACAACTACAAACACCACAGAAACCTAGATACTTTACCGGATCAACGCGTGCTGCAGCTTGAGGATCCGCTCGATCTCGCTGTCGTTCAGGTGATTCTCGACGTAAGCCTTCCACTTCTCGAGCGAGTCATTCTTCTGGAGATGGCGGATCGAGCCGTCGTGCGTGCACTCAGCGTCCACGAGCACCTTGTCATACAGCGCAGCGTCGTGGACGACGTCTACCTTCGGTCGCTTGGCGTCACGTGCGCGCGCGCTCTTGTTCTTCCGCTTGCGCTGCTGCTGACCTCGCGCGCTGCCTCGCGCCGCGATCTCCTCGGTGTCGAGCACCGTCTCGATGTCCGCAAGCTGCTCGCACTCGGTCTTGGGGCCAATGTTAAACGTGCGACCGTCGGCGTGGAAGAGCCGACAGCGCCACGACGTCGCTGGCAACGATGGCGTGTCCTTCTCAGCTGCAGAATCGTGCCCAGAAATCTCCAATGTCTCCTTTTTCAAAGTCGCTTCTTCACTGGCGGCTGCAGTCTTCTTGATGAGTTTGTACTTGTGCACGAGCTGTTTGCACGCACCGATGCGCTGTCTGGAGAAGTCGACGCCCGTGACGCTGCCGCTGAGCTCCAGCAGATCGGCCATCATCGTCAGCTTGGCGCCTGGCGCGCAGCACAGATCCAGAACGTGTTCGCCCGGCTGGATGTTGAGCAGCGTCACGGCGTACCCGGACGAGATGTCGATGCCGTACAGCTCGCCCTGTTTGTACAGATTGATGCGCGCGAGCGGCGTCGCCACGGGTAGCGAGTAGAAGCCCTGGAGCCACGCCACGGACGTCGGCTGCGTGTTCGCAATGCCCTCCTTCTCGAGACTCTGCACCACCAACGCCACGACATCGGCTTCACTTAGTACACTGGAACCGCCATGCTGCTTCATACTGCGAATATACACACATGCACAATGAGTACGTACACACAGAGAGCGTGGTGCATATGAACATGCGTTTAATGCCTTTAAAACGCACCGGAAGAAGCGCTGCTCGTCGTCGTGGCCGTCGGGCTTGAGGAGGTCGCTGCGCTGGATGGCGTGCGCCGCGAGGAACGCGAGGAAGCCCGACGACTCCCACGTGGCCAGCGAGCACCACGCCAGAGCGCTCTGGTCACTGTCAGTAGCTACAGACTCTAAAGTAGCATTGGCGTCGTCCGTGGCGACCGCCACCGCGTCATTTGGTTGCGTGTTGTCCGCCATTTGAGCTTGTCTGATTGCACAACATGAGTGGTGAACGTAATTAGGGCATGTGACCTATTATTAGGACTAATTAGGACGACCAGATGGAAGAACATCGTTCGAGTTTCGACAATCTGAATTTGCAAAAAGACGAAACATGTGATCTTCACTGATTCTTCGACAGAGTGCTTTGGAGGTCAAAAGTACTCCAAGTGTCAGCAGCACGAGAAGCAGCGCTGAAAATGAAGACGAAGATCAGCAACCGAGCCTACTAGAAATGCTAGCCAACGTTGGAACTAGTACCGCGCCAAGCAGCACGGGCTCATCGCCATCCAAGCAGCCAAAATCAAGTTCGGCTATCAAGTCGTGTGTGAACCAATCGTCTCTTGCAGCGGCTCACAGCTCAATGCGATTCCAACGGTGTCAGACTCACGGGAAACTTGACGTCTCGCTCGTTTAGGCGAAGTAGAGCCCAAAACGCAAATGCAGATCCAAAACTGAGTACACAGCGGATTCTAGACCGAGGTGGCTGGAGTTTATCTACTATGAACAAGGGCTTCACATACATCGTCAGTACAACCCATGAAGATCAAAGGTGGCAAGAACACTGAGTGGATGAAATCACGACGAGCAGGCCAAATTGCCGGATTTTTCGAACTCTGGCGACGGCACAGTAACACGTGTGGTGATGCTCCAAGACAAGCTCTTTGCGCATGCGCTTGGCGTGGACACGGTCCATCGTCTTCGAGCGGATGTCATTGAAGTGTTTGCTGCACCAGCTATTTTGAACTATCCAGAAATGCCACAACAGCATCCATCCAGCATGCATGTGAGAAAAATGAAATCAAAAATGGTCGATTTAGCAATCTCCGAAAGTGAGATCAAGTGCTGGGCACTTTCCATTCGTGCCGGGATGCTTCCGCACGTCCCAGTTCCTGAGTCCGCATCAAGCGCCGATCCCGACAATCCGTGCGTGCGTCCAATCACGACCAGCAAGACTTGATGCGCGAGCTCGTTAAACAGAACAACGAGCTCGTGCATCAAAACCAGCAGCGTCCTCGAACAGTTGCATCGATTGACAACAAGCTCACTTCGACTGACCTCTCCTTTCCCGCTGCTGTTGGAGCTTCTGCTGACACGGATACAATGCTGGAGCCAACCAGTTTGGCAACGGCTGAGCAAGAAAGAGAAAGTCAAGTAAAAAGAGCCTTCGTGCAGTTTGGTACGAGTGGTATGCAGGAAAACTCTGGGAGAATCACACAAGTCGCCAGCGTTTTCACGACGCAAAAATTGTTGTGGCATTCACGAAGATTTTCTTGCCTGTTGGCTTTGACGTCGTCAATGTCAACGTCCTCGAAATCGGAGCGGCTGTGGAACAGAACATACTCTCTTAAGTCAATTGGCAGCTCTGCCAGGTCGCTTGGTGCAATTGTTGTGGCGCTCAAGCAGCAGCATCGCAAAGGAAACCTCAACGCTTATATTGAACGGTTCAATGCGCTCGAAAGCAACAGAAGCATCGTCGATGCAACACCGGATTCTGCTCGCTGTCCCCTGTATTCCAGCTAGCCTGGTCTTAAAGTAATGCATGGCATCTGTATAACATAAATCATCAATGCAATCGGTCAGGTTCCACAAAATCCCGTATATTTCACATACGAGCATGAACGCGCACCATGCCGATGTTGCCGCGTCCTCCATGCGCTCAACTACAGCGCACTGCATTCCCCGACCAACTCCACGACGTCGTCCGGCGTCTCTTCATTCTATTGCATCCCTTCGCAGCGCTATGCGCATGCATCATCGCTGCAAACGATCAGTTCCCGAAAATCCACACATTTTGCGAACGAGCATGACGCCAATGTCGTCATCTTACCTTGACACACTTGGGCGAATAGAGAGGTTGGAGGTTCCGTACAAAACAACAGCATGCAAGGGATTCTGTCCCCAATTCCAGTTGGTTCGGGGCAGTCCGAACCCTGTCCGGATTGTCCGGATGGTCGCGATGTGGAAGTACTGTGGACGTGCAGCAGTTCGGTATTTCCTCAAAAGTGTTTGTACAGTTTCCGTTGTTGCATGATGCAGAAGGCAACCTGATTACGTCTGAGCGGGTTTCACAGCGACAAGCCTCTCAAAAAGAATGACTTGCCGCTGGCACAAATGTATACCAACCAAGCACTGTATCAATTACAGTAGAGCTGCACACAATAAATAATATCGAGGAGGGGATCATCTGTCTGCAAGATGTGCGATTCATCACGTATGGCAGGGTCCATCACCCAACACTTTTCGCAAGCAGATGATAGGATGAGAACGGCTGCGGCAAATACTTTTGAGAGCCACGGCACTCCCTTCAAGCAGATGCGATCTACCCGAGCAGCTCCGCATTCGTGAAAACGCCGCAAGACGCACACACCGACAGAGAGACGAACAAGATGAGCGCCGCACCGCAGAAGGAGGAGAAGAAGCTCTGGGGTGGCCGGTTCCGCGGCAAAGTGGACCCCGTGATGGACAAGTTCAACGAGTCGCTCTCGGTGGACAAGCGCATGTGGCAGGCGGACCTCGAGGGCTCGCAGGCGTACGCACAGGCGCTCGAGAAGAGCAGCGTGCTCACGGCCGCCGAAGCCAGCGAGATCGTCGCGGGTCTCGAGCGCGTCAAGGAGGAGTGGGCACAGGGCCAGTTCGTCGTCAAGGAGGGCGACGAAGACATCCACACGGCCAACGAGCGCCGTCTGACCGAACTCATCGGCAGCGTCGGCGGCAAGTTGCACACTGGCCGCAGCCGCAACGACCAGGTCGCGACGGATGTGCGCATCTACATGAAGAGCGTCATCGCTGTGATCCAAGACGCGTTGAAGGAGCTCATTGGCTCGGCGAACCAGTTGGCCGAAGCCAACATTGAGTTGCTCATGCCGGGCTTCACGCACTTGCAACCGGCGCAGCCGATCCGCTTCTCGCACTGGGTACTCTCCCACGTCACCGCGTTGCTTCGGGACGCCGACCGTCTTACGGACTTGACCAAGCGCGTCGACGTGCTGCCGCTTGGAAGCGGTGCGCTTGCAGGCAACTCGTTTGGTTTGGACCGTGAAGCGCTCGCTAAGTCGCTCGGGTTCAGCAAGATCACGCCCAACAGTCTCGACGGCGTCTCGGACCGCGACTTCATTGCCGAGTTCCTCTTCTGGGCGTCGATGCTCATGGTGCACTTCTCGCAGCTCTCGGAAGATCTGATCATCTACAACACGCTGGTACGTCAAAGCCCTTTACGAATGTTGGATTTTGTATGATCCCATTGCTGACAAATTTGTTTGTGCTGCCTACTATTATATAGAAATTCGTGACGATGGCCGATGCGTACAGCACGGGCAGCAGTCTGATGCCGCAGAAGAAGAACCCGGATGCTCTCGAGCTGCTCCGTGGCAAGACCGGCACCGTCATTGGTCGCTTGAACGGCTTCATGGTGACGCTGAAGGGTCTCCCACGTTCGTACAACAAAGATCTGCAGGAGGACAAGACGGCGCTCTTCGATGTGATCGACACGATCCAGGACTGCATCCAGATCGCGACGGGCGTGCTGGCCACGATGACCCCGCACGGCGACAAGATGCGCTCGTTCCTCGTCACGGAGATGCTCGCGACCGACTTGGCCGAGTACCTCGTGCGCAAGGGTGTTCCATTCCGTGAGACCCACCACGTCGCCGGCGCCGCCGTGCGTCTCGCCGAGGACAAGCGCAAGTCGCTGAACGAACTGACCTTCGAAGAGCTCTCGTCGCTGCATGACAAGTTTGAGCTCGACGTGCTCGAGGTCTGGAACTTTGACGTCAGCGTCGAGCGCAAGAACGTGACCGGCGGCACGAGCAAGAGCGCTGTGGAGAAGCAGATCGCCGACGTCAAGCAGTGGCTCAGCAGCGCCTAAACCTATTTGTTTTCTTTTCCCACTTTAACTCTACAAACATGAATGGCTTTATGCACCTTCCATGATCTTTAAGTCGCCAAGATCACATCTGAAACTTACCCATAACATAGTGATCCTTGCTACCAGAGTTTGGCACCGAGCTATTTGTTTTGAGCTTGCGTATCCACACGAAGCTCCATGTGCCTTAGAAACCATCAAATGGTTGGAGAAGGTGATTGCGACGTCCACACCAGCCATGCCTTCATGTAATAGATAGCACACCCACGGAGCTGTTTGCATAAAGAACGTCGTCATTCAATTGCAAACTACCTCATCCTTTTCTCGTTCTATCTGCCACAGCTCAGTTGGCATTCTCCTTCCACTTTGCACCAACGTCCGCATGCTTAGAAACCACTGCATAGATACGCACACACAACATGTGAGTGGTCAGCTCCTATCAATATCCACACAAAAAACAATAGCAATCAATAGCAGCAGCCCAGTAACGTACGCCTTCTTTCGTCGCAGGATGAAGTCGATCATGGAGCCGATCTTGCGGTTGGCGTGGCGGATCGTCTGCTCCTCCACTTTTCGCTTGCGCTTCTGCCATTTCTTTTCGTGGAAGCGTTTGAGCGCGAGCGTGCGCATGATGCCGTCCTCGTTCATCACGCCGTGCAGGCGCGACGCCACGCGCTCCGGGTCGTGGCCCTCGCGCACCTGGATGTACAGCGAGCGCGTCGTCGTCGTGTTCGCAGCCGCGGGGGCGCGCGCCGGTGCCGCGAGCGAGCGGCCCGCGTTGCGCAGCAGAGCAGACATCATCTTCGTGTCTCGTTCCGTTCCCGAAAATGGAGGGTCTCCAAGCCACGCTCCTGCTTCTGATTTCTCGGTAGTCTAACTGAAGATGAAAATAGCGTGGTACCACGCTAATCTAATGCCGCTGTATTAGGTACCGAGAAGCGTTTGACTGCTGAGTAGTCGAATAGAACACAATCACTCAAATAGTGTGTCATTCCCCGGATACTTAGTTCGATTAGGGCAGCGCAAGTCTCTGTGTGGCACGAAGGGGGATCATTTACAGAAGGAGGCGATCATATAGAACGACAGGGAAGAAGATGGCGGACGCAGTGACCGACGTGCCCGAGGCAAGCCTGCGCAACCTCGTGACGCAGCAGTCGCTGCGCTGGATCTTCGTGGGCGGCAAGGGTGGCGTGGGCAAGACCACCACCTCCTGCTGCCTCGGCATCCGCCTCGCGCTCGAGCGCGAAAAGGTGCTCATCGTGTCCACGGACCCGGCGCACAACCTCAGGTACAAGACACAAAGAAGGGGGATTTGCATGCGCGCTTGTAACAGGGAGTATACTGACACTGTGTGCACGTGGATGTGATAGTGATGCGTTTGGACAGAAATTCACGCGCGAGCCAACGCTCGTGAACGGCTTCACGAACCTCGCCGTCATGGAGATCGACCCGAACGTCGACGTGTGTCTTTTACATCTTTCTCTAATGCTCTGTTACCTTTCATGACAGTTAGATCGCTAATAATGTGGTGTATACGCATGCTGATAGTTGGAAGAGATGAATGCCGACGGCGTGCAAGACAACTCCGGCATGGCGTCGTTCATGAAGGACCTGACGAACTCGATCCCGGGCATCGATGAAGCCATGAGCTTCGCGGAGCTCATGAAGCAGGTGCAGAACATGGACTACTCGGTGATCGTGTTCGACACGGCGCCCACGGGCCACACGCTGCGGCTGCTGAGCTTCCCCACGGCGCTCGACAAGGCGTTCGACAAGATCCTGTCGCTCAAGAACCAGTTCTCGGGCATGTTCTCGCAGGTGTCGGCGCTGCTCGGCGGCGCGCTGCCGTCACAGGAGATGCTGCTCGGCAAGCTGGAGCAGACGCGCGAGGTGATCCAGAAGGTCAACACGCAGTTCAAGGACCCCGAGCGTACGACGTTCGTGTGCGTGTGCATCCCCGAGTTCCTCTCGCTCTACGAAACGGAGCGTCTCGTTCAGGTGTGTTGTCGAGGCATTTACAAAAGACCTAGGTTGCGTGGTGCTAATCGTTGTGCTTTTGTATATGATCAGGAACTGACGAAGTACGACATTGACGTGCACAACGTGGTCGTGAACCAAGTGCTGTACCCGGAGACCGACTCGACGTGCAAGAACTGCAATGCGCGCCAGAAGATGCAGCAAAAGTACATTGACCAGATCTACGACCTGTACGAGGACTTCCACGTCGTCGAGATGCCGCTGCTGAACGAGGAAGTGCGCGGTGTGCCGTCGCTGCGCGCTTTCTCGGAGCACCTGCTCACGCCCTACGAGCCAAACCAGTAGAGATTAAGAGGCAGAAGACAATGCAGATGGCAAGGAGGCTGTAGATGGAGTAAGCTGCAGCCACATATAAAAGGTTTTCTTTAATCGCTGTCACTGTATTGCGCGACGAGACTCGTCAGCACGGGCTTGGTCTTGGTCTTCTTTGCCGCTGTCGCTTTCTTCTTCTTGTCGCCCGCGCCATCGCTCTTCTTCTTGACAATCACAGACAGCTTCGGTGCGGTCGTCTCTTTTTTCTCGGCTGCCACTGGTTTGTTGCCAAATCCTGTTACTCTTGTTGTGTCATCATTCGTCTGTGTAGTGGTATTGTCGCCATTCTGAGCCGCTGAAGATGTCGCGACGCTGCTCTGGATGCTGCCGTTGCCATCTACTTTCTGCTTCTTCTTCTGCTGAAACACCAGTTTGGCCTGCAGCATGTCTTCCTCCAGCTGTCGCTCCTCCTCCTCCTTCGAGACGGCGCCTGTTTGTTGCTGCGCGTGCTGCTGCAGCAGCGCGTCTGTATCGATCTTGGCGTGGCGCTGGTTGATGGCCTTGATCTCGTCGAGCGCGTCCAGGATGTCCATCTCGCGCTTCGAGTCGAGCGTGCGGTTCTCGAGCGCCTTCATCGAGTCGCCCTTCTCTTCGTCCTCGCGCTTCTGGTGCGCAGCCTCCTCTTCGTCCTCGTGCTCACGCCAAGGCTCGAAGTTGCGCACGCAGCCGTGCTCGGCCACATAGTCGCCACGCTTCGGGTCGGTCTTGAACGTGATCTCCTGCGAGCATGTGACGCACTTGATGTAGAAGCGGAAGATGCGGATGCCGTGGTACGTCTCCTCCGTCACCTCCTCCTTGCGCGAGTTGAACTTCTTGCCGCGGTACATGTACTCGCCGCACGTGCTGCACTGGATGGAGAACGGCAGCATCATGCGCACCTCGATCTGCTCGTTCTTGGGCCGCTTGCGTCGCGGCACGAGCGACGGGTCGAAGTCCGGCGGGAAGTACTTGTTCAGCACCTTGCGCTCGCCCATCTTGCTGCCTTCTGCTTCTTGCTTGTGTGTGTCTGCGTGTGAATGGAAAATGGAGGGGGCACAAATATGAATCAGTTTGCAAGGGCAAAACAAAACATAACATTTGCAAAACACAAGTGTACACGCTACATCAAATTTAGCAAAATCAAATTAGACTTCACTGTACCGGCAGTTCAAGACAATACCGTACACAAACCGGTTTGAGATGCCGGTATGTTGCAACAGCGGACTAATCCACATCTTGGTTTTGTGCATTTCGCACATTTCGAGTCGCCTTGCTGTTGTTGTCATAACTGGCGCTCCCCATCCATTTGGTAATCACGCGTCGTTTACAATTGCCTGCTGCAGATCGTCTTGTAGATCTTTTTGAGGTGCCTCAACTCGCTGACCGATCGAGTGGATGCTTCCAGGTGTCGGTCGTTGGCTTGAGTTCGCATTTGGAAACACGCAGTTTGTGGCTTGGAAAAGGCGGTTGAACTCGAGGGGCTGCACCCAAGAATCTATCTGTTGCACCCACGTGCACGCCTGCTTTTTAAGAGCCGTAACCGAGTTGGAATTATTGAGTGGTGTATTTCTGCGTTGCCGCAAGCGCGCCATTCCACAGAAGATCTCACTGCAGCCATCTTCACTGGTTGTTGCAGCTGCTGATGCTGCTGGTCCACACACTCAAAACCCTATTGCAAGTTGATGTTTGCTTGTCTGTCATGTCCAACGTGCAGTGCAAAGGATCATTTGGAATATAAAAAGAGGTGCAGGCGTCCGACCCTGCGGTTGTTTTGAACGACTGCGCTGGTGCGGTTGCGCGACACGTACTGTAGGTACCGACGGTCAATACATGGGTGACGTTGATTGCGGTGCACTGCCACTTGTAAATCTGTAAATGGAGACCTGCACCACCAGATTCTCGCTTGTATTGCTGCCGCTTGTTGCTTGTCAACAAATAAGGCTGTTTGAAGTTGCACTGTGCGACTTGCAACAACATGCTCATCAAAGAGAGGTTACGCACGTGTGTACAGATCCGGATGCGAAAACAAAAGTGGGTTACGTCACCACCTCGTGTGGTTTCTGGGGGTCACTCTGTGCAGACCCCGAGTTGCAATGCTGGAGCTGAGCGTGCATGTCGAGGGCACGACATGAGGAAGGTTGCACCTGGCGTCCCGGCCCCATCTTGCTGGTCAAGCCTCTGGTCACAGAGCGGGTTACGCGTTCAAGCTTTTGCTGTTTCTCGCGCGTCTGGCGTTGAGTTCGGCTCGGCACTGCGCACATCTACCACCCGCACTCCCATTTCGTACCAACGAGACAAAACAAAAAGGGACTCCAACCCTCGGGATTACCCGCAAGTGCTCAGTCAGGACTGCGCGTTTCTCCGCAAATAAGGACAGAAGCGGGGGATTGGCGCAAAGGTTTTCCCCGCCTCGCGATGCAGACCCACCCGGCCCACTTTTATTCGATTCCGCAGGTCCATTCGCCTGCATTTGTGTGTGCGGGTTGTGGCTGGCATCCCTGTTTGTGTGGGCAGTGCGGAGGGATGACTCTCAAAAGCTGAAACCACCGGGCGAGATGACTGACTTCTTGCAGGCTTTCTTGCAAGTCAAGCCCTACCCCCATGCCGATTTCCCGTCTGGTCTCCCACTACACCCTCCTCTTCAGAGACCCTCCCCCCTCACCACCACCACACTTTTCGCTGCCGTTCATTCTCCAACTGCTCGTCCGCGCAACACCTGCAGCAACGAACGACAAAAACAAGTCGACAAGGCTTTCAGCAAACAACTTTTGCGTGTTTGCTTGCTTTTCGACAACAGAGCGTGACCCTCTTTCTCCTCCAGTCAGCATGGCCCTCACGCAAGCTTCCGTGGCGGCGGCGCGCATGCAGTCTGCGTCGCGCTGCCCGTTCATGCACGCGCTGCCGACGGCGCGCGCGGCGCTGCTGCCCAACATTTCGCAGCTGACCAAGCTCTGTCCGCACATGTCGTCGGTGATGGGCATGGCGTCGGCGGGCGGCAGCAACTCGTCGCAGGCGCACGTGTCGTCGGCCACGACGGACGCGACGCTCAAGCGCATCGCCGAGCTCAAGAAGAAGCAGACGTCGCTGCAGGGGGGCTACTCTGCTGCCAACGCCGTGTTCCGCAACACGCCGACGTCGCAGATCCGCGTCGGCGGTTTGTCCACCCAGCAGTACCAGCAGGGCTTCGCTGACACCATCACCAAGATCAAGAATGAGGGCCGCTACCGCGAGTTCGCGGACCTGGAGCGCAAGCGCGGCCAGTTCCCGCGCGCCACGCACTACCACAAGGACGGGCAGAGCACGAAGGAGGTGATCGCGTGGTGCTCGAACGACTATCTGAGCATGGGGCAGCACCCGAAGGTGATCAACGCGATGCAGAGCTATCTGCTGCAGACGGGCGGCGGCTCGGGCGGCACGCGCAACATCTCGGGCACGAACCACTACCATGTGCTTCTGGAGCAGGAGCTCGCGGACTTGCACCAGCAGGAGGGTGCGCTGCTGTTCACGTCGTGCTACGTGGCCAACGACTCGGTCATCAGCACGCTGCCCAAGATCTTCCCGAACCTGATTATGATCTCGGACTCGCTCAACCACGCGTCCATGATCGAGGGCATCAAGCACAGTCGCTGCACCAAGTACATCTACGACCACAACAACATGAAGTCTCTGGAGGAGAAGCTGCAGCTGGCGACCAAGGAGCACCCAGACGCGCCGAAGTTGATCCTCTTTGAGAGCGTCAACTCGATGGAGGGCACGGTTGCGCCGCTCCATGAGATCTGTGATCTGGCCGACAAGTACGGCGCCATGACGTTCAACGACGAAGTGCACGCTGTGGGTCTGTACGGCGACCGCGGTGCCGGTGTCGCGGAGCGCGACCACTGCTTGCAGCGCATCACGATGGTGACGGGCACGTTGGCCAAGGGTTTTGGTATCATGGGCGGTTACGTTGCCGGTTCGGCGGCACTGGTGGATGCGATGCGTTCGTGCGCGTCGGGTTTCATTTTCACGTCGTCGATCCCTCCAGTGCTCGCTGCTGGTGCGCGCGCGTCCATTCAGCACCTGAAGGAGAGTCAAGTGGAGCGTGAGGTCATGCACGCGCGCTCGGCGGACCTGAAGAAGCGTCTCATCGACGCGGGTTTCCCACTGTTGCCAAGTGTGAGCCACATCATCCCAGTCATGGTGAGTGACCCGGTGAAGGTGAAGGAGGCGTCGCGCATCCTCATGGAGAAGCACAACATCTACGTGCAGCCGATCAACTTCCCTACGGTGCCGCGTGGCGAGGAGCGTCTCCGTTTGACGCCGTTGCCAACGCACACGGACGAGATGGTGGACGACCTCATGGCGGCGTTGGAAGACGTGTGGACCACGTTGGACTTGCCTCGCCGCTTCGTGCCGACGGGCGACTACCTCCCGGAAGTCGGCTACCGCAACACGCTCTTGCCGGAGGACGAGGAAGTCATGCAGCGCGAGGTGGAGGTGTACGCCTAGGCTTCAGCAAGAGCGTGTGTTGGTGCGTGGCCCAAAGGCTCAAGTTGTATCAGCAGAAAGTCCATTTGAGAAAACCCCCAGAAAAGTAAGGAAAGAAAACCCATAAGCCACAGAGTAATGCGAGAATCCATTCGATTGAGCAGCGTCCCCCGTGGGAGCTGCTCCACATCCGCAAAATCGGCATTCGTAGCTCCTCATGTTCAGTTGTCAGGAGTTGAGCGTGATGGTGATGTCATCGTTTTTCAAACAAGAAGTCACTCTTGTGAGGTATTTAGTTTACTGACTTGTGTAAATGAATCCCCTCTCCGACACGTTGCATCCAATATGTTGTTTACAAGTATCCATCGTTTGTCAAAAAGAGGTAGATATGTGCCCAGATCATGGTACGTTTTCAGTAGGGGAAAAAGAAGGGAGTGAGCGACCATCATTCTGCTTCTGGCGAGTCTGATTGAGCCACTTGGTCAGGACGAGTGTGGAGAAAGAAGCGCAAGACGATGGCGGAAATGGACGTGATCGGTACGCGCGCGTGCTGCTCTTCTGCGTGCTGCTGTTCTCTATATGGACACGCTCTCATTAACGCTCTTTGTGCCTCTGTGTCTGTGTCATGCGGTGCGTTGTTCTGCAGGCGGGAAGCGCAAGTACAAGGAGAACGCGTTCACAGCCAAGGCCGAGAGCGGCACGCTCCGAGTCAAGATCCTGCGGAAAGACTTCCGCAACGGTGCTGTGCCTGCCGCCAGCAGTGACTCGGCGCTCAGCGGCTTCCTCACAGCGACGTCACGCTCTACGCAGCAGCAACAGACACAGCAGCAGCAGCAGCAGGACCAGCAGCCGCTCTCACCTCCAAAGCCGCGTCCGAACCGCAAGCACGTCCCGATTTTCTACCAGCGACAGACAGTGTCAACGGATGCGGCGAGCAGCAGCACGAGCTCCACGGACGACGCGATGAGCGGCACACAGTCCATGTCCACGACCTCGGTCGACTACAACACCAACGACCACTCGACGTCGTCCACGACGGCGGTGGCGGCATCCCAGGACGGCAGCCGCTTCTCGACGCTGATCTCGGGACTGCGCTTAGAGAACGGAAACGGAAATAGCGAGAATGGGTTCTCGCGCCTGTCGCCGCCTCCTGCCTCGAACCCGCTGTTCACACGAAGCGATAGTGACGGAACAAGTACGTTCGGTGATATACTGCGACACTCGTTCCCGTCTGCGCAGGGACCGGCGCCGCCGCCGCCGCAACTCGGAAGCTTCTCGTCATTCCACGGTCTCCAAGGCGGACCGGCGGCATCTGCGCTCCACCAGCTAGCATCCTCGTCGTCTTCGTTTGGCTCGTCGCTCGCATCCTTATCCTCTGCAGCGAGGGATCTGTCGTCTTCCCCAAGATCGACAGAAGGGTACCGATTCAACCCTTTCACGGCGCTGCAGAGCGCCATTGACGTGCACCAGGCAGCAATCGGTGGATCCACCGCGCCTTCCACGTCGTTTACCAACCATCAGCAAACGCACGCGCCATACCAGTATCCACACGAACGCCAGCATGCCCACCACCAGCATCAGCAACAGACGGGAGCGCACAGAGCTCAGTCGTATTCACAGCAGACGGACGCAGAGGGAGATGACGCCATGGATGATGGTGATAACGACCTTGGACCACCACCAAGCGCGCCACCCGCGTTTGTGATCCAGAACTCGCTGATGGGCGGTGGCATCGAGATGCAACCGGTGATCGCGAACGTAAACACGCACAACTTTGACTGGTCGAGCGGCACGACTGGAAGACCGCGTTCCGGGTCGTTGCCCAACATCCTCGAGGCCGGTCACACAGCACAGAGCAATGGCAGCAGCGGCAACGCCAGCGGCGCCTCCAATAGCACGACGACGGCCAGCAACGTCCACATGTGGAAAGAAGTATAGCGACAGACAAGAAAATCAAAATCAACAAACGAACAAAGAAACAACAACAACTTGGCATTTGCATCGCGCCGAAGCGCTTCGTCTTCTTGCACTGTGTCCCTAGGCTTCTTCTCTCTCTCGCTGTCAACTGCTTCGCTATAAGCAATGTTTGATTAGTCAATATGCGCCAGTCCCCAGAGATCGTCGCCTAGGAAGTGCACCATTTCAATCCCGATGCCCTTGTTTTGCTTGCGGCTACAGTCACATAGTGCATTCACAGCAGCAGAATCGTCAGTCGGATAATCAAGGCACCAACGCAGCAAAGCTCTTGTTGAGTGCACAAATACGTACATTTCTTCGGTGGAAAGCGTGAGAATGCCTATTGCCATCGCGTGCTCCTTGCCCTCGGCCATGATCGCCACGGGCGTGCCGGCCTCCAGCTCCTCGGCCATCTCGCCGCCGGCCGACGTGAGACCAGGACACATGACGTTGGCTCCCGAGAGCACAAACGGGATCGCGCCCTTGTCCGCACGCACTTGCTTCATAATATGAGGGACTAAGCATGCATATACAAATTTGCATTACGTGATGAGTGGTCAATAGATAGAAAGGGTAAGTGCATACGGACGTACTCTTGTGCAAGAGCTTGAGCGTTGGCATGAACGGTCCGTCGCGCTGGTTGTAGAACAGCGGCTCGCCCTCGTGCAGCACGATCTGCACATGGTTCTGGCTGCGTACACAACCACATAGAATTGTGTCAGGTAACCATACACATACACAGCAGAGCATCGACGCATATAAAGCAGAGAGAAATGCGCATGTAGGAAGGTATCTTTACCACTTGGCGACGACCATGGGAGCCTTCTTGGGCATGATGTCCTCGAGATACGGCTCCACGAGCGGGTACTGCTCCAGGATCTTGGCGCGGATCGTGCGCTGCTGCGACGACTTGACCTTGCTGCTCGTGCTCACGTTCTCCTCCACCGTGAACTTCTTAAACATGGCGCCGTCCTTCTCGCAATGCTCTGCTTCCCTTGCTTCCGCACGATGAAAATGCTTCGGATGGCTCGTGAGCACATCAATGGTTACGGTTTCTATGTGGGCGATTTGTAACGCAACCACTTGGATTTCTAAAGAGTGCATGTGGGTGACCATGGCTGTATATTTACTGCGCACATGGTGTTCATCAATTAGTTTCTATGTTTCCAAACTGCTGATCCAATAGTGCCCCCTCCTCCTCTCTTGGAAGAGACGCTCGCATCGTTTTTCGGTCAATGTGGGACATGCGCACTTCCCCTCCCATAACCACTACCTTCCCACCCTCTCTAGCCCCTCTACCCCATACAACTCCCACCACTTCAAACCAACGGCATCTACCCGCTTTAAACAGGTCAAACAGTCGATCTGATCACTCGTCACTCCCAACTCACGCACACTCTATCTATTGGCGTTAGGCGAAGAAGCAAACGCGCGCCATTAGCCCCAAGCACCTCATTCTCTCTGTCTGATGGCGTCCCCTTCGTCCCCCGCAGCGCGCTCCTCCCAACAACAGCAGTCGGACCCGTCCACGTGGGCACTCGTGGCTGTGCGCGTGCCGCCGGGTGCGCTGGGGCTCATCGTGAGCAAGAGCGCCGACCCGACGCGCGGACAGGTGATCGTGGACGGCTTCCGACCCGTGGGCACCAACGGCGAGTGCGGCGTGCTGCAGCAGCACGGCCAGATCACGCGTGGCTCGGTGCTGCTGGGCGTCAACGAGTTCGACTTCACGGACGCGTCCAAGCTCTCGTTCGACAAGATCCGCGAGATCCTGATCCAGACGTCGGGTCTCGAGCGCGTCGTGCGCTTCCGCGTGCCGCCAGCAGTGGTGCCAGTGGCAGTAGCGTCGATCGTCGCGCCTGATGCAGAGGTGAACGCCAACATCACGACGACTGCGCGCTTCGCGGACGTCTACGAGATGGGCAAGGAGCTCGGCTCGGGCACGTTCTCGGTCGTGCGTGAGGCCACGCACCACGTCACGGGCGAAAAGTTCGCCATCAAGTGCATCAAGCGCGACGAGCTCTCCAAGGACGACCTCGCGGCACTCATGCTCGAAGTGGCCATCTTGAAACAGATGCAGCACCCGCACATCGTCAAGCTCTTTGACGTGTTCCAGGAGGACAAATACTACTACCTGGTGACCGAGTTCATGGCTGGCGGCGAGCTCTTTGACCGCATCGTCGAGAAGAACTTTTACAGCGAGCGCGAGGCGCGCGACCTCGTCAAGATCCTGCTCGAGTCCATCCAGTACATGCACGACGCCGATGTGGTGCACCGCGACCTGAAACCCGAGAACCTGCTGCTCACAAGCAAGGACGACGTCGCGGACATCAAACTCGCGGACTTTGGCTTCGCCAAGCAGGTGCAGATGGACGACAAGGGCCTCGCGACGGCGTGCGGCACACCCGGATACGTGGCGCCCGAGATCCTGCAGGCCAAGCCGTACGGCAAGGCCGTCGACATCTGGAGCATCGGCGTGATCACGTACATCCTGCTCTGCGGATACCCGCCGTTCCACGACGACAACCAGGGCGTGCTCTTCCGCAAGATCAAGACGGGCCGGTTCGAGTTCGACTCGCCGTACTGGGACAACGTGTCGAGCGAAGCCAAGGACCTGATCCTCAAGATGCTCGTGCTCAACCCGAACGAGCGCTGGACCGCGGCGCAATTGCTCGAACACACGTGGATCACAGGCGCCAACGTCAACACGGCGCAGCTCACGGGCGCGCTCATTGAGCTGCGCAAGTTCACGGCGCGCCGCAAGTTCAAGGCCGCCGTGAGCACCGTCAAGGCCACGATCTCGCTCACCAAGAAACTCACACTCATGGGGCTCAAAGATAACAGCAACAGCAGTAATAGTACCGGAAGCAGTGACACCACTACCACCAGCAGCAGCAGTTCAGCTCTGCCTGCGGCTCCAGCTGTCCAGAATGCCTCCTCCTCAAGTCCGACAAATGGCTCCTCGACTGCTGCGCCGGTGCCGCCAGCAGCGCCGTCGATCCTGTAAACAAACACAGAGAAAACAGCTATTTTCTTTCAGTAGAGTGCAAAAAAGTTGACAATTGGGTTTCGAATTCGCTCTTTTGTATCTGAAAAGGTGTGTGCGTGTGCTTTGTTTATATTTTGCAGACTTGAAGGCAAGCAGCGAGCGCGCACAGACACTGAGCTCATCGTCTGCTTTCCCATGCCTACGTTCATTCACAGATTCGCGCATCTGACAGCAATGAGTAAGTGCGATCCTACAATTTTAACTTTGTTGTTGTTTGTCCTTCCACAAATAGGAACCAGCAAGATCACAAAATCTTATGAGGTCGCACGAGTGAGAAAGTGCCTCAAGCCCTTTCGCGTGGACAACCAAATAAACAAGAGAGGAACACAAGATACGCACAAGGCAATACAAGCAGCATCGACGGACATGTTCAAGTTCTTTTCGCGCGCCAAAAAGCCCCATGCGTCTTCAGACCACACCGATGGGTCACCGACGGATATAAGCGACTGGGACATCGTGCAGGTCGTCGTGCCGCCTGGTCCGCTCGGGATCATGCTCGATGGGAGCCGCGCGAGTTCGGTCGTGCTCGACGCCTTCGAGGCGCTTCCGGACGGCCGCAAGGGCGTGCTGGAGCTCCACGGCGGCATTACGCACGGCAGTGTGCTCGCTAAGGTCAACGAGTTCGACTTCCTCGCGACCAAGATGACGCTGATGGAAGCTGGGCACGTACTTCGCGAGACGGCGCATCTCGAGCGCACGCTCACGTTCAAAGTGCCGCCTCAGTGCCGAGCCTCAAAGACTGCAAAGGAAGAGAAGGCGACGCTTTTGAGTGGCGTCACCACGTCGAGCGCGCTGAACGTCCTAAGCGACGTGGACAGCGAAGAGGACGCCCACACGCCGTCCACGCGCGGCTCGTTTACGAACACGATGCTGCGCAAACCCTCGCTCACAGAAAGCGGTAGCACCATCGTCGTGTCCGTGAAAGGCTCGCCTTTGGATCCTATCACTGCAAAGAAGAAGAACAAGTTTGTCACCGTGGACATCCCACCAGGTCCGCTGGGTCTTAACCTCGACGGCGCTTCACTCGAGTCTGCAGTCGTACTTGGGTTCATCCCACTGCCCGATGGTTCGAAAGGTGCCTTGGAGCTGCACGGAGGTGTCAAAGCTGGCTCAGTGCTCATCGAGATCAACGACGAAAACGTCTCAAAAATGTCGCTCGACATGGTGCGCGCGAGACTCGGCGCGCTCGCGGGAAGCCCACGTTGCCTTCTATTCCGACTTCCTCCATCAGCATCAGCGAGCAAGCGTGCGTCGCAGGCATCAATGTTGTCAAGACCGCGCAGCATCGTGACCAAGGTCAAGGTTACCGTGGACGAAGACTTGGACTTGCGCCGGAAACTCGAGCTCGCGCTCGTGATGAAGTTCGACAAGCGGAAGATCTCGCGCAAGGAGTGCTGGTTCCTGATCGACGCGCAATGGATGACGCACTGGGTCGCGTTTGTCGGCCAAAACGGACCGCTTCCTGGACCGATCACGAACGAAGTGCTGTTGCAGCCCGAGTGGCGCGAGCGCCTGCGCGGCGAGTTCCCAGGCGAGCCCGACACGCTGCGACAGGGGCTTGAGCGCATGATCCACTACCGCTGCGTGAACCCGATGGTCTGGTGTATTCTGTCCGAGTTGCATGGCCCCGGAGACTCGCCAGTGCTCGTGAGGTACGCTGCATTGGATGCGTATGGAGGGAGGGTACCGCGAGCCTTATGACTAACCTTGTTTGCTTGTCTAGGTATGTTTTGGATATCAACGCCGATCCAGTCGACAAGGAGAGCGTGCAATGCATCCTCCATGATCCTCAGCCCACGGCCGCTGCGCTCGTGCTGGAGCTGCTCAGCAAATGCCGACGCGAGACCGTGGTCGAGGACTAAGAGAACACACAGAGACTGAGAGAGATTGAAGTAGTGGCAATGACACCAGCATATATAAGCGAATGATCCGGGCAACATGCATCTAGGTGAACCAGATCCGCACAATACACAATACATGTCAAAATCTAGCCAATAGGAGCCAAGTGTAGCCATTTGCTCTCGGACCTTTTCTAAAGGTCACGACGGTACTTTCTCGCATATCCACCGCACATTTCTGACCGCGTATTGCATCGCAAAGTTCATAGAAGAAATATGCCGCATGCTAACGAAGACGAGGTCGAGATGGAGCCATTGCCTGCGTCTTCACCGACGCGATTGCCGAAGAGCAGCAGCAATGCGCGTCCTGCGAAGCCTCGTGCTGCTGTGACGGCGCTGACGCTGCTGAAGCACGCGTTCGGGAAGAGCATGCTCGCGGGTACGGACGAGTGGCGTGACGTCGCCGAAGTCGTGCGCTCGTCGTTCCTTATCGTCTCCAAGGAGATCAAGTGCCAGGACGCGCGGCTGCGAGTGCTGGAAGACAACCACCAGCAGCAACAGATGGAGCGCGAGGAACGAGATAGATGGAGCGTGGTGCACGCGCAACTGAAGCTCTTCAGCGACGAGCTTCAGTTGCTCACCCAGGAGCTGCAGCACCTGAGGGACGATGAAGCACGACGTGAAACTGTAGTGCAGGAGCGACTCACAGCACAATGGCGTGCGTATGCTGAGTATGATGCACGCGTCAAGCACAAGATCGCCAAGGCGACTCGTGCCGTCGAGACGAAAGCAAGTCGCGACGAGCTCCAAGTCGAGATGCTGCGACTGGAGACGCGCGTAAACGGGCAGCTCAACACACAGAATACGCAGTTCGCGCTTGCTGAGCACGAGCTGCGTGCGCTTGGTCTGAAGATCCACGGTGTTGAGGCGCGCCTGGCTCAACTGCAGAAAAACGAAGCGAAAGCGGCAGTGGACGAGAGCGTAAGGACGAGAGACGCAGTGTGCAAACTGCTGCTCGTCCAAAAGCGGTGCCAACAGGAGATCAAGCGACTTCAACGGGAGTTCTTCGCGACGTACAACAGCCACTATGGTACTGCGCAGCGATCAAAGACAACAGAGACGATGTCAGCAGTGAGCAGCAGCCAGAAAATGACGAGTACAGCTAACGAGGCAACATGCACGAAGCCAGCGCACAAGAATATAGACGACGTGGGTAAATCAGAGACAGAAAGGCATTGCAAATCGGCACAGGGGAGAGAATTGGTACCCCCGTCGCACGGAGGT
Source organism: Globisporangium splendens (assembly GCA_006386115.1). Lineage (NCBI taxonomy): Eukaryota > Oomycota > Peronosporomycetes > Pythiales > Pythiaceae > Globisporangium > Globisporangium splendens. Next base: position 82,970 of record VFIW01000108.1, read on the forward strand.
GTCAGCCACAACGCGCCTGTGCCTTTGCCTGCTGTAAAGCCAACGCATGCGTCGCTGAAGCAGCGCTTTGAGGACGCGCGGCTCAAGCAGCAAGCCTGTTTGACCCGATTGCGACAAGCCAATTACTAAGAATGGAGAAGACATAAATGAATATGCTGCGATATAATCGGTCGGTAGTGTTCTTAAGACGCGTACGAGAGGAAGAAAAGTGACGCGTCGTCGACATCGTGTTCAGCATTCTGCTGTTGCGTCTCAGCTCCAAGAAGATCACAAACCCGCTGCGTCACGCTCGTGACAGCGTCGACGAGGTCCATTTCGCGGCTGAGCTCAAAGATGCGTAACCTCGCGGTTTGCCAGATCAGACTCTGGGTACTTTGGGACTGGGTTGCTACACTGTTGTTGTTGTTATCTTTCTGGAGCTGCTGCTGCTGCTGGAATGCGTTGGCGCCACACGTGAGCGTGAGCACCCACTGGTTGAGCACCTCCGACGACGCCGCGAGAAAGATCTGTGATGAGGACGAAGCATTGGACGACGTGGCACCACTGTTGTCCTTTCGGATCCGCAGCGAGAATCCGTGATCTGGATGCAGAACGAGCTGCTGAATGTCCACGAGGCGAATGCTCTGACTGCCGCACACTGACACCTCATCACCATCGGCGTCAAGCTTTGTAGTTGGGCTAATGTCGAGTGTGCTGCCGTCGCTACGGAGACGAAGCGTGACTTGGGCTGTGGAGATCGTGTCGCCGATGGTGCTTGGTGATGGAGGTCCCAGCGCGAGCGTATCTCCTCGCTTGGCTGCGTACACGCCCTCCAGGTATTGTGCCTACGTTTGTTTTTTTGCATGATGTCAGTGAAACCGTTTGTTGGCAGGCAGGCAACAGCAGCAATCAACTTCAAGTGCCTGGAGCTGCTGAATTCGCTTCGGGAGTGACATTGCTGCCACCTACGCGCCGGTTTCATTCACGCGAGACGGACGTCAGCCTTGGAAGCGATCGATTTGAAGTTGCTATAGATAAGTCACAATTATTCATCTTTTGTTTTCCTCACCTGCGGCGTCAGGTGGGCTTGCCACTGCATCAGCTCCTGTCGAGAACGAAACACAATCACAGCAGAAGTAGTATAATCCGTCACGACATCTGCACGTGCTGCGTGAAGGGAGTAACTAATAGAACTCGGTGTGGCGAAGAACGCACACAGAACACTTGCTGCGCTTTCCGTGGATGCAAAGGCAGCTTTGCGGCCGTCGACGCCGAATTCATGCGGTCACTCGTACGCCGAGACACTGTGTCGCTGCTCTCCATCGTAAATGGCGAAGTATGGCTCTATGTATGACAAGTAGACGAAAGAAAGTCACATGAAGTTGGGCAGTCATTCGAATCTGTAACGACAACAAGACAAAACGGATGACCACACACCCTCTCGACACACACTTCTGCCCATTCCCAGCATATCTACTAGGAGAGAAACCACAATGACGACAGTGTTGTCTTCCTCCGCCACGATGCCCCAAGTCCCATCCAACAGCAGCAGCAAGACGTCTGCCATCGCCCCGAGATTCCAGTTTGATCACGGCAAACTCGCGATTCTCGCCAAGCAGGTCCCGCCACAACTGCAGCTTCTGCGACTGCGTCTGCGGTTCGCACTCCCGCCGCAGCTTCAGCTCAACTAGCGCTTCTGCATTGTGGCGGGTGTCGTCGATGAAATGGGGCAGCCTGCGAGTGTGAACAGCAATAGCCGGGTGCATCCTCTCGAACTTGCGATCGCATACGAAATCGTGGACCCAGCAACAGGAAAGCAGACACAAAAGGGTGATCAACCTGCACTTGCACTGCGACTCCGAGACGCTGGCGCGCCAAAGATGAACCGCGAAAAATGCTGCAAGTGGACGTTTGACGCGGAATTCGTCCTCCAACAACCAGAGCAGCAGCAGAATGACGACGACACAGTTGCGCAGCAGCAACACGAAAGCGCAGCGCCAGCAGTCGTTTTTGTGCGCCTTTGCGTGAAATTGAGACAAACTAACAGCTCAACAATGGCATCGAGACCACCGCACGATACGTTCCACGCGTTATTGCAGCAGTTTTGCGTGCACAGCGCGTGGGTGAACGACGGCACCACACTGATTCTTCCGATCCAGTCCAACAGCATGCAGCTCTCGTTAGCACCACCAGCAACGGATAAGAAAATGTCGCCTCAGGAAGCAGCACCAATATTTGGTAGCAACACCAACAAGTGCGCGCGCCTCTTTTCCATATCACCGTCAGAAGTTCCAGAGGGTGAAGCCCAAGTGATTGCGATTCACGAAGACTATGGCGAGACCATGGGGTCACACATCTGGGACGCGTCGATTCTGCTTTCCTTTGCGTTTCTGCACGCCACAGCCTCACAATTTGCTCAGGAGGATGATCGTGAGGCTGCTCGACATGGCGGGATGCTGGAACTCGGTGCTGGCTGTGGACTCTTTGCGGCCGTGTACGCACTTCGTTGCTTCAAGAACAGGTGTGAGAAAACAACGACGATGGTTCTCACAGAACGCACCGAGAGCCTCGCGCTCTTGACGTCCAACTTGCACCATAATTGTAGCAGCAGCAGTCAGCGCTCTTCAGTCGTAATGCCGCTTACATGGGGTGAGCCGCTCGGGAGTACGCTTTGTCCAGATGAGATCGCTCGAGTGGACACGATTTTCGCGTCGGATGTGCTTTACCATTGGGCGTCCCACGAAGCGCTCTTGACGACGATCGAAGCCATCTTGCAAGCGTCTCGAGGGCTCTCGAGCGTGATCATCGCGCACAAACATTGCGGCAAAGCGACGTCGACTGCATTGGAGAGCGTGCTTCAGCGAGGTCACGACAGCGATTGCTCTTCTTCTTTTAAGCCAAAGGCAGCGTCGCCAATGGCCAGCAGCAACAACGGCAGCGAGAATGGATGCCAGTGGGCAAATTGGGACGTAGCGCGGCTTGCCACACTTGGGTCAGTCGATCTACTGCAGCTCACACGACGTAGGTAGGAAAAGAACCTGGACAACAAGCAACTAATGACACTGTCGTTGATCATCATCCACAATATATTGATACACGCGCCAAACCAAAGAAGGAGTAGAATAGAACGAACTAATGCATGAAGCAGACTGCTTAGGACCTCACCACAAGCACAACGGCACTCACTCTGGCGGTACCTGTTTAGCGACTCGTGACACACTTGTCGCGCAGTTCGTTCACGAGGATCGCTGCTTTCAGTCGTGGTTCCTGCAGAATCGCAGCCACTTCCTTGTTGCCCACGTGCTCCGACTCAATGTCAATCATAAATCTGTCCAATGCATACGAAAAGTTAGCCACCTGTGAGGAGCCTTAAAGAGTGATATCGGTGCACCACATACCTGGGCAAGAGCGGCGCTTCGCCCATGCCGTGGAGTTCTACAAAGAGGCAGAAGACCATGGGCGTCACGCAACGATAGTCCTTCTGCGCCGTCAGCCCTTTGCGCGGCGTGTCGGCGCGGCCCAGAACAAGACCTTCCAGGCGCTCCTTCCAGTCGGGTTCCAGCAGCACTTCGTTCGTGATCGGGCCAGGAAGCGGCCCGCCGCGCGCTGCAAAGTTCACCCAGTTGTTCATCCAGTTGGCATCGATGACGAACCAGCACTCCTTGCGGCCGATCGTGGCCCTATCGTACTTGACGACGAGCGCGAGCTCCATCTTGCGGCGCTTGTCGAGATCTTCCTGCAATTGCACGGGAAGCGTACGCGTCGAGACGCTTGATGCAGTCTTCGCGAGTCGCGCGCGCGGCAACCGGAACACAAGCGTGCGAGTCGTGCCGCTGAGCTCGCCCAGTTTGACGCGGATCTCGTCCAGCGTCGCGCTCGATACGTCTTCGCCGTTGATCGTGACGAGCACGGCACCAACGCGAATGCCGCCGTGCGACTCCAATGAGCCGATGCTCCCATCAGGCAGCGGCACGAACCCGACGACCACGGCGTGGTCCAGGATGCCACCGTCCAGGTTGAGTCCGAGCGGACCCGCGGGGGCCTCCACCGTCACAAACTCGTCTTCCTCTGGCTCCGTTGGCTCGTCGTCAATTGGGAACTCCTTGTGACTGTTGGGCGAACTCGCATTGCCCTTGTTGAATGGCGATGTGATGCCGACGAGGCTCGGGATGCTCGGCAGGCTCGGCAGATGCGGCAGGTTCTTCGGGAGACTCGGCATGCTGAGCTTTGACGGCATCGTCGGCAGCGAGAAGCCCGCGAGGCTCCATCCTTTGCGCGTCGCGGACGCCGTCGAGCTCGTCGTGCTGCTAGGCGGCGAGATGGCGATTTTCGGCGGCAGATCCGAGTCGCTGATGTGGTCGTACGAGCTGTCGGGCGGCGACTCCAGTCGCTGCTCGTCCACTGACGTCTGCGACTGCGCGTCCACTGACGTCTGCGACTGCGCGTCCGGGAGCAGCTCCACGGAAGCGGGGCTCACGAGCGCGAGCTCCTTCGCGAGTTCCGACTCGCTCCACGCACCGCCGTCCTCACCGCCGTCCGTGGCAGTGACGCTGACGCCTTCGTCCTCGGATTTCGGCAGCGTCGCCGCATCTTCTTCTTCCTCGCGCGTGGACTCGGGCACCGGCACTTTGAACACGAGCTCGCGCTCGAGATGACTCGTCTCGCGGAGCACCTGGCCGATCTCGCTGAACGTCATGTTGGACTCGACAAAGTCGTACTGGTTCACAGACACGAGCACACTGCCCGGCAGGACACCGCCGTGGGACTCGACAGCGCCGCGCTTGCCGTCGGCGTCAATGGCGGCGAAACCCTCGAGCACCGCTTGCGACGACACAGACGCGTCGAGCAGGATGCCAAGCGGACCCGGCGGCACGGCGACGCGCACGAGCTCCCAGGCGACGCGCACGTCCGTGAACTCCTCGTCCGCGGCCACGCGCGGCGAGATCGCGAGCATCGGCTTGGGGGTTACGGAGGAGGTGAACGTGGGGCTGCTCAGCGCGATGGACGAGAGATTCGCGGAGGCGGAATGCGCTGCCATTTGATGCGGTTTGGGGACTGATTTGTTCACCCAGAAGGACGAGGAAGAGGGGTACGTTACGTGGGTTACGCTTTCTCCTCTTCCACGCGTCATACACCTGTATAAAAGCCTGAGTAGGATGAAAAATTCTTGTTTATGGTGCGCGAGGCAATATTAACTACAATTTTGTATGTTCTTTAGATTAATCTACCTGCTTACAGTGGATAAATACATCAAGAATAGAGATATGAAGCATTGAAGGTTGATTTCGGCAGTTTTGCGCGAAGGGTGGGTGTGGGTACATTCCCACTTCAGTGACCTTCGCGGTGTTGAACGAAGCGAACGCACTAAAGTGAGTCGTAAACTATAAAAGCTACTGCACAGAGCGAAAAGACACACCGACAGAATAGAATTCTCCCAAGCGTCAATCTCGAGGGATTGGCGAGATTCGTCCTCAATGTGCTCCTCACAATGATGTCTGCATGCCGCCCTGACGCTTCCGCTGCGAAAAACTGGTCGATTCAGAGCTGCGGTAGGACACCGACTGCTCATGGATGGATGGCGCAATAAAAGCGTCGGCATTTCCCGACGTGGAGTTCACACAGAGCGAGGTAGATTGCCTCGTCATGAACCAACAGAAAGCCTCACAAAGTCATTCATGTTCACAAAACTCACACGTGGATTTATCTTCCCCGCTCTCTACAACTGCTTCTTTCTGACATCTAGTCACAGTACTTGGACTTTTTCGCCTTCTCGGACGCCGGGGTCGTGGCCGCAGGAGTGACCCGAGGCGTCGAGCTTGGCTCCGATGGCGTCTCAGGCTTAGGTTCACTGTTGCCATTGTTGCTGTTGCTGCCTTCAGGTGCCGAGCTCGGAGTAACTTGTTCTTTCTCACCACTCTCGCTTTCATTGCCGCTGCCACCGAGCGTCTGAGCGACGTCGTCGCCACTGTTGCCGCTCTCTCCATCAACGGAGGCATCACCCGAAGCAGCAGGCGCTTCGGTAGTAGGAGTCGGAGTTGTTGCCTCATTCTCAGCAGCAGGTGTGGGCGAAGGAGTCGGATCAACCACCACAGTCGCCGCTGAGCCATCTCCCGCAGGGATCGGTGCCTGCACTTCGCCCTTGGTATCGCAGAGCCCGAACGAGTTCTCAATGTCGGCGCCTCCGTCATCCTTTTTGTCGTACATCATGAACCAGTACGACGTCGGCTGCGTCTTGGCTCAGACAGCATAGTCCTTGAGGAACGAGGCTGCAGTCTCCTTCGATGGCGTGTTCCCTGACACTGGGGAGCCTGAGCGCGGCCACCCGGTCTCGGTCAAGTGGACCTTACCGCCTGGGTATAGCGAGTTGATCTCCTGCCATTGCACTCCCAATCGCTTGATCGGCGTCAGGTTGCTGTTCGTGAAGAACGGATAGATGTTGACGCCAATCACGTCCGACACCTTTGCGAGCTCGCCAACCGAGGCTGCGACCTTCCACTCGTTGATGCGCTGCACCGTGCCGATCGAGATATTCGCGTTCTGGATGCAAGTACGCAGTTGACCGATGTAGTCGACCAGTTGCGCGCTCGTGAAGGTGCCAAAGTTGCCGTTGACGAGGTTCTCGTTGCCGACGTAGATCGCGTCGACGATCTCGGGGTGCTTCTTGGCACCTCCGCACGCAGCCTTTATCTCCGTTGGAATCGCGGTGGCGTCGCCCATTTGGATTCCCACGGCGATTCTCACACCAGCCTGGGCTGCCATCTCGATGGCATTGACGCCACTGAACTGCGCGTGGTACGTGCGAACAGAGGAAAAGTACTGCTTGATTTGACTTAGGTCCGCCTGAACGACGCCTGCCGTAACGGAAGGGTGGTGCCACGGCGAGTAGCACACTCCGGTCGAGAGCGTGTCGGCGTCGGCTCTGGAGGAAGCCACAGCGAACATGGCCACAGCCAAGAGAGATTTCATCGACGATGTGGGCGTGAGCATGGCTTCAGTGGAGACAGATAGGGTGGTAGACTGCTTGGAGTACGACTTCGCTGGGATGTCCGCAGGCGAAGCGTGGAAATTGGAAATGGCATGAGAGGGACTGCAGGAAGTGGGAAATCTCGAGGTTGGAAGTAACGGACGAGAATTTTCTTGGTTTTTGTCAACGGCTGCCAGTCGTTTCCACGGATTTGAGAAACTCCAGTTGGCAAAGAGCAGGTAGAACAGAACAGTTGCGATTAGCCTCTGGAGCCAGCACATTGACACTTGAGAAAAGTTCATGGAGGAGTAGGAGATCGTTGTACGAGGACGTACGAGGAGAGTGAAGGAGGCAGGAGGATATGTGTAGAAGAGGCAAAAGCGGGCAGAAGACCAGGACGACGAGGAAGTGGATCAGATGGAGAGAGTAAGCGTGCACAGAGAACCACACGAGGTGACGGCAAAGTCGTTGTCAGATGTAGATGCAGTTGGATACCGTCATCATCATTACCTGGACACTGACTTGTTGCACGAAATCGTAAAACTGCTTCAGCCTTTCGCGATTGCCAGCACCGAGAGCGATCGTTACAGACATGTTGAGGAGGAACGAATAACAGCACCCTCCGATTGTTACGGTGAACAGCACCAGAAACATCCAGAAATTGGACGGAAGCATCAACGCCCCTGTGTGTCCAATGGTGGTGCCAATGATGATGGAGATAGATTTCTTGGTCGTGATCCCGACGTCTGGAACCACAAGTTGGGCTTGGAGTAACACCATCCGGCAATTGACACGTCCATCACAACGGAGCGCATCTAGAAAACAATGTTGCTGCTCCACGCCTCACCCAGCGAAATCGCATCGAGAATGGCCAGCAAGACGAGTGCTGGTGCGCAGTAGAACACGAGGACAAAGACCACACACCATTGTGGTGCCGATTGACGATACTCGTGGAGCGCGAAGATGCGATCGACTGAGTACTCATGGTGTCCACGAATTGACATGGCGCCGACGGTAGCGACGCCGGACTTGATCCGAGCAGCACGGCACTGGGAGGAGGAAATCTTGTCATGGATTTGTAGCTGCCTATATCGTGCATTATAACAAACAAAAAGAACAACACAGAGAGAAAGGAGAGGGAGTCTACATTGATCTATGCCCCGCATCCTTAATGAGCCCGTGGTCACGTGTTTGCACGAACCCAGTCATGCTCTCCTTGGCGCCAACCACACGGCGAATGAACTCGGACCAGGACTCCGGTACGAGGAGTGCAAACACTTCGAGAAAGCCAATGTACCCTGGCAGCAGCACGCGCCACTTATTGCGCAGCGTGGCCTTCACGACCTGCTCGGCGACGTACTCGGGCATGAGCCAGCGGAGTCCCTTGGGCAGCGTCACGCCCGTGACCATGTCGGTCTTCATGTACGACGGACAGATAAGCGTGAGGTGTACACCCTTGATGCCCAGGTCTGCGAGCTCCTGTTTGAGACTCGTCATCAGCCCCACGGACGCAAATTTGCTTGTGGAGTAGTCCACGAGTCCCAGTCCGCTGCCGAGGATGCCCGTCGCGCTCGCGATCGACACGATGTGGCCGCGGTCGCGCGCCATCATGGCCGGCAGAAACGCCTTGATAGTCCAGAAGTGTGCTGTAGCGTTCACAGCCATCTGCTTCTCGATCGTGCGGTCATCGGTCTCGAGCAGCGGGCGGCCGCCCATGATGCCCGCGTTATTGACGAGGATGTCGACGGCGCCAAACTTCTCCAGGAGCTCCGCGCCTACTTTGTACACGCACTCGCGGTCCGTGACGTCGACGCGGTAGAAGTACGCCTTGATGCCGCACTCGCTCTGTATGTCGCGCACGAGCGCCTCGCCGGCCTCGGCCTGCAGGTCCCAGACCACGACGATGCCCCCCAGCCGCGCAAACTTGAGCGAGAGCAGGCGGCCGAGCCCCATGGCGCCGCCCGTGACCAGAACGACCTGCCCGTGCACCGACTTGTCCGCGCCAAAGAGCCACGCAAACATGCTGTCGACTGCAGCGAGAGGATGCGCGAGCGGGAGCTAGCGAATGCGCGTATGAGGCACGCGAGCGGACACGCGGAAGATGCTGGCAACGGAGACCGTGGTGGTGATGGCGTCCTTTGCTGAACTCGGGAGTGGGATGTCAGACGATGGGATCACTTAGGTTAGAGGAGACCTCTATTTATTTGTATAATTTCTAAAACGGTGTCGGTGTATTCTCATTCTTGAGACAGAGATTCGTCTCACAATATTCAATTCATTCACTGTGTAAATTGATAGCGTTGCAACGAGGAGGAAGAAAGGTGGCGCGTCAACAACATTGTTGACAAATCAAATTTACCAAGCTATTGTATTTGGTGGTTACAGACTCTCAAGTCGTCAAGTTGCAAAGTCACTCAATCACACAAAAGTGCATCCGCCACCTCTCACGCGGACTCGTTCAACTGAGTCCCAACTGGCTCGGCTGGGAGCTCTGACGTTTTCAATGTAGGGGTATTCGCCAAAATGTGAGTAAAGTACGCAAGTTCAAGTGCATTTCACTCTCAGTTGAAAGTATGCGTACTCGACTCACATTTTGGTGAATACCCTACAATGCAGCCATTTCGATATTGCGCGGCACTTGCATGAAATTCGAGACATGGCGGCAATCCATCAATGCAGTACGCAGCCCTAGCCGCAAAGAATTGAGAGATGCTGAACTGGTGGTAAGAACATCTTGAACATGCCTATCACAAGACATTCACATTGCGGCGGTCTGTCGTTGTCTGGGCTGCTCCGCAGTGGCGATCATGTTTCATGAAAGTCCCAAAATTGAACGGAAACCCCAAAGCTCTTCGAGCTACCAGATATAATCGAAACAGCATTGTTGCCGTCTCTAGGCGAGCAAATACGAATTTATCCCGATGGATCCACACCTCCGCTGAACCAAATTTGTTGGGGCGAGAAAACTTGGCGATGCTCGTCACAAAGCACTCCATCGTGGCGAACTCTTCTGTCGAAGCAATTGTGATGACATGTGTCTTGAAAAATTGAACGGCGCATTGCAGACAACCCACAAATAGACGTATTCGTTTAAAAGCGCAGCACAGACCTAATAATTGTACTGAACGGCAGGAGCGACGAGTCAATCACCACCAACCGATCGATGGCTTTAAAATCCTGGTCAAAATACGCATTGGGAACTATTTCAGGAAGCGTTTGTGGTGGCTGCCCTTTATCTTGCGGCACTCTCAGCCTTTGGCAACGTCGCACTTCACCGCATGGCGCAAGTGTTACGCCAGCTTGGTGGTTAAACGGAACAACAGTCGATCAAGGCTTGGCTACGTTCTTGATACTCAACCTCAGATATCTACGAAATCGCTTACGCAGAACCAACATGGAAAACGAGAGCTTGTGCTACGAGTTGGTCAACGTGAATCCGCTTCCTATCATCGACGTCACTCGCTCGGTCAAGTCCGTTCTCTTGACGAACCCTGTGCTTCTCAAGTTCAACCGCATCATACGCCGTCTCTATTTTGCTTTTGCCGTAATGTACATGCTCTCGTTCCTGATTGCAACCGCGATGATTCTGGTTCCAGCTGCAGTTGGGAAATGGTTAGCAGCCATTCAGTGCTGCTTTCAGTTGCCTCCGCTGGTATCCAGTGTGTGCGGTCTCCGTGTTGATTTACTTCGGTGCATGCTCTCCACGTACGAATTTTGGTTCTTTTCGATGGTGAATATCGCCAACACCGTTGGTCTAGCAGTATATCTGGGAGACCTGCGTATGATCGCCATGATCTCTTACTGGCTCGGTACTCAAATGAGCATTTGCGTGGATGCCAACCTTCAAGCTCGTCAAGTCGCCGGCAGATCGTTTGCAGCGATCCTTTTTCAACTGACTCTGCTGAGTACCGTCTTCTTCCAGATCACAGCGGACACGCACATCAATACCGTTTTCACGTACGATACGCGCGTGATGACAACGACGGATTGCATCATGAACTCGCTCGCAATCATCTTGATTTTGTTTGTTCGAACAACGTATCGCAAGCGCAAATACCTAAAGCAGAAGACAGAGAAGTCAGGAGAGGTTCGGTGCGTGATCTATCGCTGCCGAGTGAAACTTCAGCTCAAGGGTCTATTTGAGCGAGAATCGGCGCGTTATGACAAGAGCAAAAGCGTAGAAGCCCGCATTGCTCCGATTACCACAGCGAAGCAGAGTCTCCGGTTTGCGAGAACTGGAGTCGTGTTCCACGATGGTGATACTGTTTGCACCGGCATATCGGATTTCTTTCTGAACGCACAGCCAGAGACTTTAATGCAGCGACGACTCGGCTTGCACACTCTCGGTATTTGCGGCATCCTGTTGGTGGCGTTCGTCTTCAACTGCCGCAGATACTCACTGTCGGTTGCTTTCATTGACAGAGCGCTCACGAGTGTCTCGTGTATCGGGCTCGCTTGCACGATCGGCTTCGTTGGAGTGTTTGCTAGCTGCTTGAACCAAGGCATTCTTCGCGCGTTGCTGAGTACTTTCGATTTCGGCTTTATTTCGATCCAAGTTTCTCTGGTGCACTTGTGTGCTTGCGATATCTTCTCGTGGGATGGTCGATGTCTTGTAATCTGTGCCAGTTGGCTCGTCACGCACTGGATTCTGACGCTGGATGCTCTGACACCAAACATGAGGCAACGGCTCGGGTTCCGTGTTCGCTTGTTCGTGACCCCAGTCATCGTTCTCGTGGTCAGTATCATCTTCAGTATTTCCTACGATTTGGTTTTCTATGCGTCCACAATCGAAATCCAGGACCGAGTGCTGCTCAGCGTGTCCATTTCCAAGCATAAATTGGAATTTCGAGTCGTCCCTTTTTTCTTGGGTCGCGTGTGGACGATTTTACTCTGGTTGCTGCGAATTCTGTGGCGAGTGGGTACGAGCGACGAGAACGGGATGCTCGTTTTGCATGGAAACGTCGACTTCATCGCGAGTCGAGAGGCTCTCGGGCACTTGGCTAGTGATGTCAAACCTGCTGAGATGATCCAGAGAATCATATCGAAAGCTCGGAAAATATCAAGTTTCCGTGTCCAACCGAGAAGATCTGCAGGACCGACATTGTCACAGATGCATCGAGTTGGATCTTCGCCATGATCTTAAAGTGGACTCTAAATACCAAATCTCGAGAACACTCGTCGCAAATGATAGGACTATTGGTACAGCCCACGATCACCTTTCATCGAATCAACGAATTGACCGCTTTGGATCCGTCGCGGAGTGCAACAATGGTGACCAGACGCTTGCAGAGGCCGAGACCTGCGGGGAGCAAATACATTGTGCCATAAGTCAGATCGAATGCAATCGTTTCACATGATTGCATCAAGAGGCAGCATCATCTATCATTCCTTTTGTGTCGGCTGTTTTCTGATAGAGACGCAATAAACTGGAAAGACGTCGAACACGCCGCTGAGATCTCCAGTCGAGCAGAACGTCAGCGCATTGCTCGTGTCCACCAATCGAGCCAGTAGATCCGCAGATGCGAGCACCGAGTCGCTGCCGCTCAACAAACAGTCGACTACCTTGCCTTTTGTGATCGAACTCACGGCGTCCCCTAAGTCTTGATGGCGGATTGCAGAGCTATCCCTCCAGTTGTCGTCGAAGGTTCGTTTGCGCTTTGATCCCCACTCGAGTTCGCCTTGTCACCCAAACTTGGCGAAGCTGAGGCTGCTGCATCAGCAGTAGATCCTGACGCCGTCGGAGTAGAAGTCCCAGAAGGTGGAGGCGCTGACGTCAAAGACGGAGTCGAAGTGATTGGCGGTTAGCCGCAGCGTCACTTGCCTCCAAAATTTTCGACGCACCCACAGAATGCTTGGTGGTCCAATCGGCGATGGGAGAAACTCGAGTGCACAATCCAGGCTTGCCAACCACGCCACAGCCATACCCAGCACTCACGAGTCCTGCCAAGCGATCTTGTCTGCCGGGAGAGGACGCGACGAGCACAAGAGGACTCTCTGAATCCCCTATGCACGCATCGTTGTTTGCTATTCCACCGGCGCACTGGCATCCACATTAGAGACAGCGGACTTGCATTTTTTCTGCGACCAGAGAGGAAACGTCACTTTGTGGAACTCGTTCGGCGTCACACTGAGAGACTGCGCTGTTGCTCCGAAACCAAACATGGTCGCCATTGGTTCCACCCACAAAATCGGCGGTCGTGTCCAGCTGGATTGGCGCGTGGATCGATGCGATTGAAAGCTCCAGAATCGCCGCGTTGTACGAGCATGGATTCGGACTCTGCAAACTGGGATGAATCCATACTTGATACCCACATACTCGTCACATCATCAATGAACGCCTTCCGCGGTGCGAACTCCAGACTCGCAAACGGGATATTCATGTCCGTGTCGAACTGCGCAGCGCCGACTCCGAGACAACTCACGCTAGTGTTTTTCATCACCGCACCCATTGTCACAGGAGTCCCAAGCGCCAACGGATTTATACTTTGAATGGTGGATGGCTGTTCTTGATCCAGTAAACGGACTGCTTTCGTTATTCAAATTGGCGAATGGACAACGAATCAGCCACGTTCCACTAGCGTCGATGAATCCGCTCCCAAACTCGTTGTGCTAAAACCACCGACGCGATCGCATACACTTTGCTTCCATCTGCTCCGCAGGTAGAAACGTCGATGACGACGCCAAACGTGTACTCCATTCCGTCCTGCCCACTTCGCGGAGGTGAGGTGCTTGGTGTGTTCGTTGTAGATGGCAAATTGTGAACGGAGCAGAATTAGTTAGAGATCCATTCCCGTGAAGCCCACCATATTCCCGATCACTTGGTGAACGCGCTCCAGGACTGCATTTGCTTGAGGATTCTCGACCGTGGCTGGCCTCGACTTGACACCATAGGACTCGAGCATTTCTTGAAACTCGTGACCGGCAAATTCCTTGCCCTGGTCGTGGGTGCAACGTTGCGGCCGTGGATAGCGGTAGAACCAGAGAGGTTTGCTCCAATCACCACGACGGGTGGCGATTGGGAACTCGCGTCGTAATACGCAGCCATGACCGCAGAACCCTCATTCACAAGGAACCCAAATCAGGACTCAAGCGGCCACTGGTGTTGCTGTGATCTTGTCTGCGAACACCAAGGTGGAGTCAGTTGACAGCGTCGCGAAGGTCATCATCACCCCCATCAGGAGAGACCGCATCGTGCTGCTTTGGTGCGCGAGCATGTGCAGGCGACTCCTGTTTGTGCTCTGCTTTTAGAGATCTGGAGATGGAGGGAGAAGTGCACGGCACGTGGGAAAAAACGGGAGAGCTGCCACCATCACGGCACACTCAACGAACACCAGTGGTGTGGGCAAGCTTTGGCGTCAGTGGCTCCCCCTACATAACGACGCTGAGTTAACGATTGAAAAGTACAATAGGTTTCTTACTTGAAATGCCAAGTTTTGATGCTTTATACAATCACCATGCACAATACTTGGACCAACTCGAACCAACTATGTATTTGTGCAGGAAAAGTGAATGAGGATTATGCTGATTGGAGCATGCTGGACGTGTTCACTTTAAAGAGGTTTTTCTTGCCAAACGAATGATGGAATCGAACCTAATCAAGTACTCGAGTGTTCGATGTCGTTGATTGATTTGTGTTCGAGTGCAGTGTGTTATCCGGATCCTCTCTCCAATAACAGAGCATCTTGCAGTACTGAGAAAATTGGATACAAGAGACTTCACAGCAATTGAACACGTCCACAGTATGATTGTTGCAATGACTTTAACGATACGCACGCTATCCGTGAAAACAAAAACATGAATCGTTTCTACCTAAACGCCTACTTCTTCTCGAGATCCTCGTCGCTGTCCTTGATCAGCGCATGGGGACGCGTCTGCTTGAACGTCTTCATGGAGTGGCCGACTCGCGCGAATCGAACAAGGAACTGCGCCAGCCAGTCGGGCATAATGTACATGAGCATCTCGAGGAACGTCAGCAGTGACGGCATCACGAGTTTCCACTGGTTGCGGCGCACGGCGCGCACAATCTGGTCGGCCACGTATTCCGGGGACAACCACGTCGTGAACCGCGGCGGCGCGACGCCCTCGAACATCCCAGTCTTGATGAACGACGGGCACACCAGCGTGAGATGCACGCCGTCCTTGCCCATCGCCTGGAGCTCTTGACGCAGACTCATCATCAACCCCACTGCGGCAAACTTGCTCGCACCATAATCGACCATGCCGCCACTTCCAAAGAGCCCTGCCGCACTCGCAATCGACACAATGTGGCCGTGGTTGCGCTTGACCATCTGCGGCATGAACGCCTTGATCGTCCAGAAGTGCGACGTCACGTTCACGTCGAACGTCTTGCGGATCATGCGGTCGTTGCTCTCGAGGATCGGCTTGCCGCCGACGATACCGGCGTTGTTGACCAGAATATCAACCGCTCCGAATTGGTGCACGATGCTCTCGGCGACCGAGTACACGCGCTCCTTGTCCGTGACGTCCATCTCGTAAAAGTGCGCGTCACCGCCGGCCGTGCGGATCTCGTCGACGACCTGTCCGCCCAGATGCGTGTTTAGGTCCCAGATGATCACGATCGCGCCGAGCTTAGCGAAGCGCAGCGACATGAGCCGCCCAATGCCCATGGCGCCGCCCGTGATGAGCACCACCTGACCCTTGACCGACTTCTGGAACCCGAAGAGACCGAACATGACGAGCGAGTGAAGCAGCGACTGGAGACAGCGAGAGTGAATGTGTGCGGCAGGACGTTACTTGCGGAATGAGCCCATTAGCGTAGCGGATGGCGCGCATTCCCTGCGGTCGCAGATAATAATGGACCTCTTCGTGAACAATAGCAATAGCGCGATGTTGACGGCAATGCTGGAGGCAGCAACGCGGTCGCCTCTCTTCGCCAAACGGACGTTTCGCTTGAGTTATGTATGTTTTGGGGAGAGATGACCTGCAGTGGGACTGATTATGGCTTTTGGATCGAGAAGAGTACTGATTGAAGCAAGAAAAAAGAAGCAAGCGGGCAACGTTCGTGCAACATTAGTCAAAATCGTACTTTGTTGAGATATTTCGGTGCAGATGCCAGTTGAAGTTGATGATTGATTGACAAGCATGGAAATGGGTACAAAGTATGAAAAGCTGCAACACGCAGAGTGTATCCATACGGTCCAAAGCTGATCTGTTTGCAGCGCAACAACGTAGAGATGCTTGTAGACAACTATCCGTATCACACACCTAGTCGTTCCTGAGGATGGTGTGCGGTCGCGTTTGCCAGAACGTGCACTCAGGTAAGGCTCGCATCTGGCGCCGCGCCTGTAAATTGTCGAACGACGACGATGAGCCTGCGACAACGAAGAGGCAGGCAGTTGTCTGGTGCAGACGTGCCCATTGCGCGCATCCCCACGGAACCTTCCACGTGTTGGGCAATCCCACATGAGAGGCAATTTGGTGGAAACCTCCATTCGGAAACGGAAAAAATCGAACCCAAGGATGCTGCGAGCCAGCACCAGTCAGTCCAATGGACCGGCGGCTTGAGAATGGCCCTCAGGCGCCTGTTTTACTGTGAACACAAGGCGCAGGGGGCGCACGAGCGGTGCTCGCGATCATGTCATTTCGCGAAAATGCTCAAGAGCGCAAGCGAGGATATCTTTCGCCTTGGAACGCCCATTCTTTCAAGTAGCTCAAACCCTCTTTATTGTTGTTATTGTGGCGACACTCTCTCCTGCCCGATTGAAGCTGAGGCAGCTAAGTGCTCTAAGGCGCTCTCAAAGGCGAGCGTCTTGATGTCTGGATGAGGATCTCGCAATTCTGTCATCGTGCCGGAGCTCTCCTGGTTCAAGTGTAGCCAGAGTTGGACGGGGTCCGATACAAGCCAGTTGCAACAGCAACAGTGAGTCTCCAGGCGGCACTTGACGCGTTTCGTTGTCCCTCAACTCGGTCGTCAAAGGGATCAGGCTATGGGGCTATGGCGCCTATCGCTTCTCGTACATTTGGGCAAATGCGTAAGGAAAACGAGGTCACGTAGCTTCACTTTCGTTTCTTCTTGGCGTTGAGCTTTTCACGGTAAAACTTGATGAATGCGACCGTGCCGTCAAACTCCTTGAGTAACGCGTCGAACGCGGCTTCAAATGCTTGAAAGTCGCCGACGTCGCTCTCGGCGATCTCGTGCATGAGCTTCGCGACCTGGACTTGGACCCTCCGCGCACATACAAACTCGGACGCACGCGCCGTGAACTCGAGGATCTCGACCAGGGACCCGCGGTTGTACGTTTCCATCGCGCGATGCAAGTTCGGGATCATCTGCGTCTCACAGAGTTCCACGTACCCTTCGAGCATCTCGCCCACGGCCGCGCGGTTCTGCAAGTACACTTCCATCATCGCTTTCGTGTCGATCGGCGCAATCATTTCCATCTCCTGCTCAGATGGGAGCATGCGGTGTCTTTGTCTCAGGTCGGACGCTTCTGGATCCACTGGGTTCCCAAAGACATCGAAGCCGTCACCTGGGTACTCGATGGGGCATGTGCGACTATCGAACGTGAAGGTCTCGCCCACGCCTTGCTCCTGTGCGAGTTGTTCCACACGCGAGTATGGCTTTCGGCCGCCTCGGCGGGTTGCATTGCTGAACCTCTTCATGCATCCTCTGCCCGCCGATGCCATGGTAATCCCTCATATGCGATTGCGCGAGAAGTCCAACGTGTTTAAAGCGATCACGAAAGCGCGTGGCCAATGGCGACAGCCCCATGCGCGCATGCTCTTCGGCCACGGGGGCTTCTTGCGCCGTTCGCTCTTTGAACTTGATGATGTCGAGTATGTGCTCGTCTTGGAGCGCAAATAACTTGAAAAACCGATCTTGGTCGTGGAATCGTGGCTCTTCTTGTTGAGCCTGGTGGAAAGCAAATACAAATACAAGTTAAAAGCGGTATCGAGACTTGCACCCCATGTCGTTTTGCTAAGTGAGAGGTTACCTTGGGTAAGTACGCCTTGACTGGTGCCGGGCATCCGACGGTAGCCGGTGCTTGGATGTTGTTTCGGATTAATTCGTCATCCGAGAGCGCGAGCATTTTCAACTGTGGCGCTTCTCTCACTTTTGTGCCAAGCACACCTCCTTGCTCCCACGACACCTCGTCAGTCCCAACACTAAGCTGCAACCAGACTGCATCGCCGTAGCAAATCGTGTTAGCGCTTCGAACATCTGTGAGATCAATCAACGTGAAAATCGCGCGGTCTTTGCAGCCCTTGATTTGAGGAATCTGTAAGCTCTCGAGTGACTGCACGCGCACCTGTCCATCCAGGCTTCCGATCATCATCAGATGGCCATTGAAGAGCTCAAAGGCGACACTGCAGCCGTAGTACAACTTGGACTGCTGGGAATTGAAGTCGTTGCGCAACTTCTCAGCATCTGATAGCATTGTCGCTGGCACTGCTGTTGATGCCGCGCCACCAGGTACGGCGTTTTGTGCACTTGAAGGCAGCGCGCCAATCCCAGATTTCGGCTCACCAACAACTGCTGTCAGAATTGTCTGACCATTATTGGTAATGTTGGTATTCGGGGTCGCTCCAGTGCCAGCACCTAAACTTGGAATCTGCGCCATGGACGCGGACGTGCCTAATGCTTGAATTCGCTTGATGATCTCAGTGGAATTGAATCCTGTGCTGGTTCCCACGCCTTTTTTCGCGTTTGGAGACACGCCAGAGCCCATGCCGGCACTTTGAAGGGCATTTCTCTTGCTTCCAGCGATCAGTTGACTCAGAGTGGCACTATTCTTTGCCGCATTTTCTCCAGGACTTGAGTTTGACAATGGATGCAGCTCGGGTAAGCTATTCACATACTTCATTCCCCCTGCTTTGCTGAGCCGTTTATATTGAGCACTACCATGTTGGGCCGCAGCAGCAGTACCTTTCGACAATTTCCTTTTCTGCAGTGCATTGTCTGCGCCAGCGTTACCAGCAGCAATTGTATCATACGGACCTGTTGGCCTTTCAACGCGGCGACTACCACGGTGCTGTCGTGTTTGCGCGAGTTTTTCCTCGGCGTCATCGTCATCTTCGTCGTCACCCTCGGCGAAATCCAAAGATGTTTTCCGGAGCTGACGGCCACTTGGAGTCGACTCTTTCTGTCGAGACAGTGGAGTCATCCGCTCCTGCACAGTTTCCATATACTGCCAAACATTCGACGTTCGGCCAAATGCTCGCGGTCGATGCGTAGACACAGCTGCATTCTGCAGGGCTGGAACATGGGTCATTACGCAGAAGCTTGGCCGCTTCTTGATAAAATAGTCGATCTGAGGGGTGAATTTTGCCGGTAAAAAGTCTTTAAAACCGCGCGAAGCTAAAAACAGCACCCTAGAAAAGCTCCATTTGAGCCGTGACGGATTTGAAGAACGCACAACCTGTGGGAAGAGTGTAGAAATCGACGTTGTAGGCAACTGGAGTGCACTGAAAGCATGTTCTTGTACGTGGCCCATTGGTACGATATTTCGCAGGGACATTTGCATTCATGATCAAATCCGTTGGGAGAGCACCTGGAAGGTATGAGCTTCATTTCGACAGCGTAGCTTCCGCTGAGCAAATACTCACTTTCTGACTTGGGCCAAAACGACTTACAGGAAGTGCTTGAAAACCACGAGGATGTGCGTTGTGGACTCATTCTGCCGGATTTGTTCATTCACACGCTTGAAGAAAACAACGTCTTCCTCCAAAAGAAGACAGCGCGAGTGCTTGTGCGGCAGTTCCAGGTCGCAAATGGCGGCATCCAGATCGCGAAGTTCCTGAACTGGGTGAAACTATCACGCCCCACAGATCATATCGACCCCGATCTTGCGTTTGCGCGTCTCCCACAGCCATATCGCTGAATTGTAAAGATTCTGGAATCTGATATCCTCGATGCGTCGTGGGAGTTGATCAAAGCGCAGAGCGTGCGATACAAAGCCGAAGCGATGGCCGCACTATCGTTGACGCCTCGCTCGACGCGATTGCTTGCCCTCAGCAATCAAGACGAGGTCTTCGAGGTAGACGACTATGAAGCAGCAAAGAAACGATGCTGTAAGGTCAGTACGAGGAAGACGATGGTAAACTCGCAGCGTCCTGCTTGTGTAACTCAACATGAGAGCTTACCTCTCGTCATAGTCACTCTGGACGGCACCAATGTGGAAAGTGAGACTCAGTCGAAGATTGAGCTGCACGCGTACAACTCGGTGACGTGTGAGTTGCTCGTCACTCATTCTTTCGACTTGAACCAGGATGCAGAAGTGCCTCTCGACACGGCGTCCTCGGTGTCTCGGAAACGCGCTTGCGTGGCTGGCGTGACTCCAATTTTCACTCGGTCCTGCCACGATTCTTCTGTGACGTGTGTTGTTGGAGTTTCCATCACAGAATATTCAACAACGACCTCAACCGACAACGATTATCCAGAGCCACAAACGACCTAGAACGCTCAAGTTCACATCTTCCAAATTAGCGGCGTCAACACCCCGCATTTTTCTGGTACAGCCGCTGCCATTGCGCTAATATCGATCCAACTGATTGCGAGCGCAAAATTCCCAGCCTTGGTGGGGGTTGAACTATCACCCGACGCACAATTCGTCGCGCTCTCTGCGGCTTCTGGTGGCATCACAGTCTTCAAGCTTCCAAACGAGTTAGACGTGGCGGAATCGGGCGAGGGACTCAGCCCTGTTGACTTAAACTCCTCAAGTGCGTTCATGCTAATCGGCAACGATGTCGTGCCAGGAACGAGTTCGCTTGTTAAAGCACATTTTCTGGTCACACCATCACTTTCTTCAAGCACAACAATCTACGACAAACCAATGGAAGCGTACGCAATTGTCGTCTGCTGTCGAACCAAATTGCAAAAGTACCTGCTGCCAAACAGGTGTCCACCATCGAAGATTTCCTCTGCGCAAACGCCAAGCCACTCGTGGGACCGCGTTGCACCAATTACTACCTCAGCCACGGACTCAACGACGCAGTATCTGACCGTCATATTGGAAAACGGCTCCGTCATTGTCTGGGACGTCTTGGTGGAAACCGATCACGCATACTTGCCTCCGTGTTCTGCAACAGCGAAGACGCTTCGAGCTCTTGCTAGTAAAGCGGATTCGGTTCCCGATGCTCTTGTCATATTCCGTGATGAATACGTGGTCGCATTTTCGGCTTCGACCCAGCAAGTATGCTTTTACGATATCAAAGACCAAGCCAAGGTTCAGCTTCTTCGGGTCGTCACTCCGCCGGCGGCACCTTCTTCCCGCCTAAGAAGCACCTCAGACGGAGTCAGCATCCTGCTTCTAGTCAAGACCACCAGAGTATTGGATGTTCCGATCGCGATGGTTGGATACTCGAATGGGTTCTTGGTGCTGTATGACATGCGGAACGCAGAAGCCATCGGATCCATCTGATTCCGCGCGACGGTACCCAGCAATTCAATGAACAATGCAACCGTAGCTTCACCACACGCTATATGTTTAGCTCACGATACGTCACTCGAGATTTTTGACTGGTATCAAGTATTCCTGACGAGCTTCCCTTCTTTTGAGAACCTGCTCATGCAGCAAAATCTCGCATGTGTAAGTCTCATGCTGTCTATCGTGCTTAGTTCGTTTTCATACCACGGCGCGACGTACTCGCACGAACCAATAAAACTTGTCGTTTACCTGTAGGATGTTGCCAACTCGAAGCGCTTGTTTCTCTCCAGCCTTGCAAGCCCGTTGATTGCTCCTCCGTCGTCGCTGTCAGAATTCAGGAACGACTCCATCGACAAGATCTTGCGCCGAACTGCTGGATTGACGAGCCCCAATTCTCCAACTCGCAACGTAAGCAAAACAGCACTCGGCTCGAGCGACTCGGCAGCTGGCATTGTGCACCAACTAAAATCGTCCCCGGGTGCACCGCATTCTCTCGAGGAAATCTGGAGCTCTCACTGCTTCCTGAGGTTGCATTCAGACCATGTAAACGCAGTGCTGAACTTCGGTTTGCTCAATTCTGCGCCGACCTGGGCACAACGATGACAAAAGAGAAGGAAACCAAAATACACCGACGAAGAAAAGAACTGATCAAGGCATTAACAACTGGGTCTTGGCGAAACACATACGCAGCCGTTAAAGCACGAGCCAATACTAAATACATGTAGACCTCTTACATTCCTTCACGTCACGTCACTCTTTCAACGGGAACTCGAACGGACTCTGGCCAAACTTCCAGCATTTTGAAGCTTTCAGCGGTCGTTTCGGGACTTTGCGGTACTGCAACGATGAATGCGGCACACCAGACACCTTCCTTCGCTTGACTCCGACTTGACTTGACGTGTCGTCGTCTGCAGCCTCCTCAACACAATGGTCGTCTTCCACATTCTCGATAAGCCCTCTGCGAATTAACTGGTTCAATGCGGCGGTGATCAGCGACAGCGTGACAGAGCTGCCTCCAATCTTAAACTTAGCATCACGATTTACGGCACGAACCAGCTCGGAGATGCTGCTGTTGTGTCGCAGATCCATCGCTTCCAGCAAACACGCAGAGATTTGTTCCACTGACGGCTGATTCTCCATGGGTGCATTGATGATGTTCTCTGAACCATCTGCATCCACGCTCGGACTGGTCGCCTGCGCTCCTCCGTCAGCGCTCCCTGCTGCTTCGACAGAGCTTGTATTTCCCTTCGTCTTCGATACCATCGAGTCTGGGGACACGTACATGCTGCTACTCCTGTACTGATCGTCTCGGTGATATGTTCTTCCTTCATGCTCGAAAGCCAGAGTCGACGATTCTGAAGTATATGTCTTGCGTAGCTGCCCCGTGCTCGCGTATAGTAGCTCGGAATAACTGAGTTTACCTCTTTTCGATCGAAAGAAGCCAGTACCCCCACCATTGTTTCCTCCTCCAACTTGTCCGGGCATAGGGTACCAGTTTTGAGAACTCGGCAGTGGTGAAGCTCCAAGCGGCTCCTGGTCCACTTCTTCCGGAATCGAACAACTGGCTCGTGTAGGATCCCAGTGATTCATCGAGCAATACCATTTATCGGGTAGAGTTGACGACTTGATGTGCTGAGGCAGCTTCCGCCACTTATTGCATTTCTCGCATTGAGCCCATTCCAGCACAGCCTTCTTGATCCCATCTGGCTTCACCTTTCGTCCTTTTCCTCCACCGATCGGGACGCTCGTGGGAAAGCCGCTGGGCGATTGAGAGCTAGTGTGCGCAGAGTGAGATGCTCCAGGAACTCCACCAGCACTGACCTGTCCACCAGCAGTGGAACCTCCGCTATTGGCCCCACGAGGTGTTGCAGGCGGAACATTATCCGATGCACTTGAACCACTCTGACTCGCTGTCTGATGCGTTCCTTTTGGCGGTTTTCCAGACTTTGCAGGTTTCAGCGGTGCATCCGGGATGCTTACAGCAACCGATTGCTGAGCAACAGGAGGGATCTCGGACGAAGCAACAGCAGCGGACGAAGATGTTTCGCCAGTCGGTTTGTGCTTCTTTGTTGGCCTTGCTGACGACGAGCCGCCTTTCTTGGACTGCGACTTCAGTAAGAATGTGTCTACCTCTGGTGGATTAGGCGCCGAACAATTCGCGATCTCAGGAGCCCACGTATTCAGGTGGCAATACCAAACTGCGGGGAGCAAGTTAAAGTCGATTGAGGACGGAACGACTCGCCACTTCCCACATTGAGCATTTTCACATTGCACCCACTTCACTTCTCGGTATTTTTCCTTCAGTTTCAGCTTCATCTTTCGTTTCTTTGCCTTGCTTTCTTGTTTCTTTGACAGTTTACTACCCTTCTCGTCAGCAGTTGGCGTGTCAACTCCTTCGACAGCTGCTTTTTTGCTCGTGTTGCTGCCAGACGAATGTGACGATCCTTCACCATCAGACAATGCAAAAGCCGTAGGATTCGAATTGTCAGGTTGCTGTTTCACTTTGATTTTGCCACTGCTTCTCTTGACATGCGAACCACTTTTCTGCTTCTTGGATGCAGCATCGACGACCTCTTCGGCAACAGCGCATGATGCATACGCCGAATCCCATGTGTTCATCTTACAGTACCAGCGTTCTGGCATCGAGTTCAAATCGATATCCTTTGGGACAGTACGCCATTTCTTGCAGCTATCACACTGCACCCATTTTGCTTCTTCCGCGTTCGCTTCAGTCTTCTCACTGTCATCTTCATCATCTGGACCTCTTTTCTTGCTTCGTTTCTCGTCGCGCTTCGCATCTGTAGGTGCATCCCCTTCACTCTTTGTCTTCTTCTTCTTTTTCTTCTTGTTTGCTCTTGCTAAGCTCGCCATATCCACTGCGCCGCTACGAGGAGTCCCGACTGATGAACGTCGCCGTGACGACAAAGTCGAAGATCCTCCTGGTCCTTCATCATCTCCGTCTTCACCTTCGCTGACAGAAATCTTTAGAGACGAATCTTCTACTTCGACACCACGGGGCGTTTTCAACTCGCTGTTCATTGGCGAGCCTGAAATCTGTTGCGACAAATCGCTAAGTTCACGCTTCTGTTTCTTGCTGCCTTTTCGTTCTGAATTGTCCTTAAATAGAGACTGACGAACCAGGTCCTTGCCATCGGTTGACGAAGACGAAAAGCTTTCTCGTCGTACCTTTCGCTCGGATTTTGACTTTTTCTCTCCGCTTGACTGACTTGCGCTGACCGAATCACTTGCACTATGACCTGACTCGTCTGGTTCAGCACGGCTGGTGCTTGGCAAACTCGGGCGCGGTTGAATGGTAGATGACGGGCTTCGCGACTGCTCAACGATAGCTGAATCTGCTAATGGAGCTGGAGTTGGAGGTTGGGGCTCTCGCTTTACGCTAGACAATCCTTCGTCCTCGGATGGTGTCTTCACTGCAGTAGGCTGCAGGACAGCGTCGTTCGAGTTCATTGGAGTGACTTCAGGTGCTGCTGCCTCTTCCTCGTGCTTTGGTTTCGGGACTGGGCTCTCCACGTTGTCTAACTCGTCATCACTTCGCCCGAGAGCCTCATCAAGACGCGCTTTGATCTTTCCAGGGCTTTCAAAGAATGTAGATGTGGCTGGAGATATCGCCTCAGTGTGCGACGCAGGAATTGCAGGAATCGTGATCGAGTCGGAAGATGCCACTTCGCGCTTTACAACAGCGCCAGCATCGGATAGCGCATCACCGTCGTCTTCATCCTCGTCATCATCACTGTCTGTCCGCGTCGATGCCTTTTTCTTTCCCTTTGAAGATTCTTTGTCCACGTCGTCGTCGTCATCATGGCTGCGTTCCCTCGATTCGTGTTTCTTCATTTTTTTGCGTTTCTTCTTCTTCTTCTTTTTCTCGCGCTTCGAACTCTTGGAGAGTTTTTTCGAGCTACTACTCGTCATTCCACCCGTCGTCACGGAAGCTTCGGATTTTATATCCTCGTCATTGTCCGCTCGTCGATCCCTCGAGCGCTGTTTCTCGGTATCTGACGTGGACAGCATTCGACTCGACTGTTTCGTTGATACTGTGCTCTTGCCGTCGGAAAAAGCATCCGCAGCGGTCACGATCACGACTGGCGCAGCAGCACGTTCACTCGCGTCGTGCTTGGGGCAGATAATCCGTCTCCCAGGAAAGTTCAGCGCACAGCTTTTCGGCAAACAACTAGTATGGTACGCGACTGGGCACCGCATGCAACGCACGGATTCTTTCTTTGCCCCCGACTGCTCACACGCAGCACACGTATGGAGCTGTTGGATCATCAACAAAAAGAAGATAACAGGCAAACATTAGAAAGAGAAAAAAATCGTCTGGCCAGCGACAGACACACACTGCGTGAATACTAAACGTACCGGACAGATGAAGTGTTTGTTGGAGCCCGCAATCCTTGCGAGCGGCAGATTCGTGATGCACTCGGGATGATAAAACTTTCCACACGACAACGCGCGGCATTTCCGCACCGGACGCAGATCCTCCGCATTCGCAACAGACGACGCTGCTGGAGCGCCAGACGTCGGCGCAGGCGATCCTTCCGGGCTACTCGAGACGCCGAGACGCTTACAGTAGAAGCACACGTGCGCATTGCTCGTGCAACTCGGACACATCCAGGTCTCTTTCGCAGGCGGCTCTCTGTTTATTCCGAGACACCGCAGGTGAAACGCCGACACACATGGTCCAGTACACAGGTACAAGTCGCCCTCTCGCTCGCACACGAGGCAGATATCATCCACCTGTCATACAACACACACAACCTTCCTGTAAGCTGTTGTTCTCCCCCTTCGTACACCCCAGCAAGCGCGTCATACGCACTCACCTTTGCGCTCTCGTTCGCCCCTTGCGGCTGCACGTTCGACGCCGCATCTGCTGCCACTGCGCGGGCTCCTGCCTGCTGCTGGAGCTGCGCCTGCAGCTTCTTGCGGTGCTTCTGGTGCAGCGGCTTGGAGATGAGCACCGTGTCGGAGCTGGAGCTGGAGCTGGAGCCTCCGGAGCTGCTGTCGGAGCTGTCGCCGCTGTCCCTACGCGTCTCCATCGCGCTGCACGCAGGACTTCGCTCTCGCCTCTTCTGCGCGGTTTCGACTCACGGTGTAATAGGGAAAGCTCCGCGCTGCCCCTCGCTGCGCTTTCCCCCCGAATAGTGCGTGCTGTCACTCAAACGAGGATAAATGAATATAAAAGTGTCGTCTACGGTGCGATGTCGATCGCTGATTGACTGGAAACAGATGCCTTTTTGACCAATCCATGCGATGCGTGGTCGCTATCCAGTCGTTTGAGCGTGTGTGGATTTCGTCGCTCAAGTCTGGCGTGACGCATGTCCAAGAGCTCATTTCCAAAAGCCATTCGACGTCCCACAAATCAGCAGCAGTTGAAAGGCACGCAGCATCGCTCGCCACTGTCCGCTATACTTGCATCGAGTATCCAGGATTCATGTTGCATGTACATGTGGCGTCCCGTTCAGAATTTTGCCTCCTTTGCCACTCAAGGAGCTGTTGCCTCTGTGCTCCATTGAGTCTTCCATTTACTGGAGGCAAATAGCAGGTCCCTCGACGAATGTTGGGTCCATCAGCCCGACGCGAAGTTCCCGAGTGTGGCTAGAGCCGCTGGGCACTTTGGAAGTTAGACCGTGTTTCACGTCCACGCTTTTGAAGAATCAGCATTTCGACATACCGAAAGCCGAATGCGTGCGAATGTGAATGTGTGATTGTATGCTTGTATGTATTTATATGTCTATCGTTTCTATATGGAGCGCTATGAAGAACTGATTTTCGATGACCATCATGATGACACAAATAATCATCCTCCTACTCATACTGAGCGCCTCTTATCGACCCATTTCCATGTGCATGTTCCTAGTGCAAAAGCCGATTACCCCGATGATAATACAGTTATTAGCTCTAACTGAAAACTATCGAACGTTTATCATGTTGAGAACAGAATTTATGCTGAGGGGTAATCGTAGAATCACATCCATAGAGTCTCTCTGAATGAGCATGCTTCTGTGTGCGTTTAGTGTTATGGAGTTAGCGTCACCCAGTCTCTCTGACCCGATAGCAACATGATAAACACAAACGAGTATTGTCAATAAACATTGGTTGACTGCGCGCCATGCTGCTTACCTGAGGACAAACTTATTCGCTTTTCTTGCTTTCTTCAGTGGATTCGGATGCAGTGCCGGCAGCGCTGCTTGACTCGCCGTAGATGCGATTGTACCGGCGACGCAGTTCCTCGCGTCGGCGCTCAGCTTCTGTTTGAGGAGCCGGAGGGACAGGATGTTCCACTGGAGCAGGTGCAGTTTCCACTGCACTAGTTTCGCTGGGCGAAGGCACTGACGACTTCTCTTCAAGGTCATCTGCTTCGTGGTGACTTGGTTGCGTTGCTGGCTGTTGCGGCGCTGGAGGACTGGTAGCTACAGGGATGCTCACGCTTGCAGTATGCACCGCTGCTGGTTGACTTTGATGCACCGCTCCTGGTGGTGGAACAGGGAAACCAAGGCCAGTTGCAGCTTGCAGCATCGCGAGTTGGGCGTGAAGAAGCTCGATTTGCCGCTGAATACTCTCCGGGTCCATCACACCAGGCGTTGGAGCAGTTCCATGTGGCATGCCAAACTGCCCGAACGGAAAGCCAAACGGAGGAGCCATCCCAAAAACACCGGGCATCCCGTACCCCATCTGACCTCCCATCCCTGGCGCAAACATGTACGGTGGCATGTAAGGAGGATACCCGCCAGCAAATGGATGATGGGCTGCACTGTGTGGAGGTGGCATTGGGGCTTGACCAGACACTACCGTAGCTGGAGTCGGGCGAGCAGCAACCGATGGTGCTTGGGCATTCGCTTCAGCTGGCGCAGGAGTCGCAGCAGGAGCTTCAGCATGCGGCACGGCTCCAAATGGCATTCCCGGAGCGCCAAAGCGGAATGGCGCTGGAGGCTGTTCGGGAGCAGGCACTTGAGGAGCTCCAGGTGCTGCTGCTGCGTTAGCTTCAGGCGCCGTTTCTGGAACCACAGGAGGTCGAGGACCCGTTGGAATCGTCGAGCGACATGTTGGACATGTCTAAACGACAGGATATCGACACGTCAAAAAAAAACGATGGACTCAATCAGGCACAAAGAATCACAGCGTACCTGTTGTCGCTGTACCCACATTTTCAGGCAATCAATATGGAAAATGTGGGAGCACGGCAGCTTTTTGCAAGCCTCCGAGTCCATTTCCTCGCGGCAAATGATACACGTGCGGTCCGTTTCTTGGAGTTCTTCCTCGGTTGGATTCGGGAAGCGCTCGTTGAGGTTCGCAGTGATTTTGCGGTAACGAAAGTACGACGCAATGCGACGCTGCAGATTCTTGATTGAGACCCACAGATCACGCACAATGTGCAGCGGCATCCCGTAATAGGAAAAAATGAGCATGAAAAACACCTGCACCACGCCGAGATAGCATGCAGAACAGCAAAGCGTTCATTTAGAAATCTATTGAAGCAAATATATAACAAGCGAATACAACATACCAGGTAAATCACGAGCTTGACGATCTCCGACACGAGCTCCAAGTAGAAAAGGTACGTGAACTTGTTGGTCCACGTTCCGTCCATTCTCGAGTCCACCACGTAGAGCACGTAGCGCAGGAAAATTGCCACCAGCGTGATGAACAGGATCAAAAACTAGAAAATGAAGCCAAAGAGAGCACCATCAGTCAGCAGTGATAAGTTTGATGGGCAATATATAAACACATTTTGGTCGACGTACCTCGAAGCCAAAGAGAATAAACACCGACGGACCGGTCTCCATGACTTTCATGGCGCAGATGACGACGAACGTCATGTCCACTGCAGCCAGCGTGGTCATGAGCGTCACCAAGCGCATGTGCGTGAATCGCGAGATGATATCCGATTGCTCAATCTGTTGTCATGAGTGCATGCATCATAAGTTGCTGCTGCCATTGTGTCATCACAGCACCTACAATAGAAAGGCACTTACAAACTCTATCCGCGCCTCGGAGAGCCAATGGAAGATCTTGAGAAACACGAGCGACGTGAACAGCACGACAACGTGGAAATTGATCTCGTCGCGGAAGATCGTGAGCGCCAGACACGTCTCTGTGATCGCATAGCGCACGTTCTCATGCAGCAGCTATATACGCAGCATCATGTGGCCGTTAGCCATCATTTAGTACACCACTAACGGGATGCAAACCAACCAATGAAAGAGGAGGGAAATGCGCTGCGTTACCTCGACTTCGGCGTCGCGCAGTGTGCCAAGGAAAATGGTCTTGACGAGCCGCCCGAGCAGCATGGTGAGCACGAGGCCGGCGTTGCCGAGGATGAGCACGCTGATCTTGGACGTGACGAGGTAGATGACGGCGGGGTAGAACTGCTGGCGCGTGACGTACGTGTAGTAGAGCAGCCCCGCGCACGCGAGCAGACTCGCGCTCGAGTACAACCAGAACCTGACCATCGCGCAGGCGGAGCTTCTTCCCAAGCAGCTTCTCGCAAATGATCACTACGTGGCAACCAGAACACGCGGGATGCGCGGCGTTTGGCACAATCCTAGCAGAACCTGCCGGGTTTTGAGAAACAGGATCAACGCGCATAAAAAGGACAATAAATGGACGAGTGGCAAGGTGGAGAAAACCAGACGCAGGTCTAAGCTCGAAGCGCGACGACGCCTGCAGCGGCGCCATCCAGGTGATTGAGCGACGCGTGTGCGTGTGTATGTGGTGTAGTCCTAGGGTGCGCTGGGGGCGCGAGGCGCGTGGCGCGCAGACGGTATCACTTTTGCTATATTTGGTGTCTTCCTGTTCCGATGAAAGAAGTGTTGCGAAGAAATTGGACGGTGGGCATGCGTCAGAGGCGATTTGATACCGCCACTACCGCATGTTGGATACAGCGATGCCGCTGCCCTCATTGCAGGAAAAAGGATGCCGTGGGCGTTGCTGGTCAGCAACGCTTTTGGTGCTGTGTGTGCGTCTTGCCAAACAAGGCGCCATCGTGAAGGAGATTTGCCGACAAGACGCCTCAATGCAACGAAACAACGGCAGCAGAAAGCACATCAGAGAATGTGCGGCTGTCAAATAGTGTGCGTTGTGTGAAGGAGATAGCAGACGTCGTCCTCTCAAGCGAGAACCATCCAGGCACCCAAGCAAGGTACAGCACAACTCTGTTCCAGTTTGGGCACATTGCTTCGTGGCTCAGCCAAATTCGCGGTCCTGTGCCAACAACTCGACTATCAAATCCATAAACTGAGAGCATTGGCATGATCCGGACAGCATTTTCAGCGGAGACCGAAGAAGAGCTGATTTGCAAACTGAGGAGAGTGATCTTGACGCATTTGACTGAAGGCGTTTGCTTTCGGCACTCGTCACGCGAATGTTCTACCTACAAGCGCTGAGCTGGCTGTTTGAGCAAGTTCATGCGTAACCACCGATGTCACAGATCGAAACGATCTACATCAAGAACAGTTACTCGGCATTGCTATCAAGGTCAGTTACTCTGGCCGTTGCACCGGTTTCGGCTACCCCAGGTACTAATGGTGTATAGCAGCGAAAAACAGCATGGCAACGATGCGGTTCTGGTTTCTGCATGCGACGAAGAGCGCGGCGCTCGCGAGCACTCTTCTCTACAAAATCCAGTCGAGGCGTCATCCCCAATAATGCAGTGAAGCCTAACGCTTTTACTTCTGGGCAGCTTCGCCATCACGCAGTGGTTTCTTTGATTGG
Source organism: Globisporangium splendens (assembly GCA_006386115.1). Taxonomy (NCBI): domain Eukaryota; phylum Oomycota; class Peronosporomycetes; order Pythiales; family Pythiaceae; genus Globisporangium; species Globisporangium splendens. Next base: position 114,029 of record VFIW01000108.1, read on the forward strand.
TCGTTGGAAATTCGACAAAATGGGATCCGGTGGACTCAATGGCACGATGAATCAAAGTTGTACTCAAACCCACGAGCGAGCTGATGATTGATTACGTTCCCAGATAACGGTATCCAAGGCACGAAACCACTGCTTTGAAGCTGCTGGAAGTGAACAAAGCGCGAGGTAGTTCATATGCGTCTTGAAACTTCATTCCTCATTTCACTTGATCTCCACCAAGTGTTATCCAGCAGCTCTTATCGACCGTTTCTTGGCAGTCGATTCTTTTCCTGCTACAGCTTTGCCTCCTCGTGCTGTATCAAGTCGCAAGTATGGTCAAGTTCCACCCAGTCTTCTTGTTGTTCGTCGGAAGCTCGCTTTTGCCGTCCCGCACCCAGGTCGCAGAAGCTACCCAGGCTCCTTGTTCACGGGACACCTCAATCCCGCTGAATTGCATTGGTGAAGGATGGACATTCGTCAGCGTCGAAGGTCTTGCCGGATCGTTCTGCGCGAAAGGTCCGATTTGTTCCACCGCGAATAAAAACGGGAACTGTCCCGCCCCGCAAGATGGACTTGATTACGGCTCGACGTGTGGGAAGCTTAATCAAGAAAACTTGCCTTATGGATGCGTCCCAAGGAAAACTTGCGAGAGTGGATCTGCGCGCGATAGGTGTGGGGTCAAAGATGATGCGCCAGCTCCTGCAAGTCAGAGTGCGGAATCAGCCCCAGCTCCAGCGGCGATCCAAACGCCAAGTAGCTCCCCGGGAATCTCTCCAAGTCCAAGTACGCCAGCATATCAAACGCCAGGCAACAATCCAGGTGACTCACATGGTAACTCGCCGAGTCCCAGTAATCCAGCTGCTCAAGCTCCAGGCAATTCCTTTGAAGCCTCACCTGGCATCTCGCCTAATAGCTCGCCTAGCTCTGGTACCCCAGCTACTCAAGCTCCAGGCATCTCTCCTGGTACGCCTCCTGTTAACTCACCAAGCAACTCGCCTAGCTCTGGTACCCCAGCTACTCGAGTTCCAGTTAGTCCCCCAGGAACCTCACCAGGCAACTCCCCTGGCTCTGGCACTCCAGCTACTCAAACCCCTGGGAGCTCACACAGTAACTCACCAGAGCCCGTACCAAATCCTGAGACTCCAGGATACCAATCTTCGTTGTCTCCGGTGAATGAGACGCCATCTATCCCAACAAGTCGCACTTCAGGTACTCCTCCGGGAAGTCAACCGCCTGCTGCAACAGGAACTTATTCAACTCCGAAGCCAACCGTCCCGCATCCATCACATGTGCCTTCGACTCCATGCCCTTCCAACAGTGTCTCGAGTTCTACAACCCCAGCTCCTACAGATGTTGATGGAGAAGGTGATGGTGACTCAAAGAGTCCTTCTCCATGCCCAACGACCCCAATTTCAACTGCTGCAGCTCCATACGCGCCAGCACCGACTCCAGGTTACGCTTCACCAACTGGTGCCACTCCAGCACCGACTGCTCCAGCTCCTGCCACACCAACGCCATCTCAAGATGTTGGTGGAGAAAGCGATGACAATTCAAAGAGCTCAACTCCATGCCCAGTTACCCCAGCACCAACTACTGTAGCTCCATACACACCTGTCCTAGCATACCTGACACCATCAACTCCTGCGCCTGTCATCCCAGCAGCTCCTACTCCTACACCTGCTAATCCAGCACCAGTTACTCCAGCACCTGCAATCACGCCAGCGACTACTCCAGCACCTGGTAGCCGTCTCCGCTCGCTGTAGCTTCGTGAGTGCTTGAGAGCGCATTACGCTCGTTTGTCCAACTGCACTCACCTTAGCATGCATACTTTATGTAGTGCCTCCGTTCCTAGTGAATGGTTGCATAATTGCATTTGCTGCCATACCCATTAATGACACTTTGATTTCGCCTTCTACTTTTCGCAAAGCGAGTTAGTTGCAACGTAAATTGTAAACGGCCCTTCTAACCTCCTAGTGTCCACGCACAAGCTGCGCTTGGCATCTGCACTATCGAAGATCTATCGATTCGCTTTATTCAACACTCTCGTCGACAATCCACACTCTATTTCATGCATTTGATAAGTTACTTATTTTAAAAACTTTAAACAGGACTGAAAGCGAGAGAATACATTCAGGACATCCCTTCAAAAGTGGAACTCGCCGACGACAGGGTAGTGATCCGAGAGATCGACGAGTTTCTCTCCTTCGGTTCCTCGCGGCGGTTGCCACTCGCTTGTCGCTTTCAGTTGGACGACTTCGGCTGACGACTTGTGCGGCATCCGGTGGTTGTCGACCACCAAGACGTAATCTAACCGCTCGGTCTCGCCACTCGAACTCGGGCCGCCCACTGCGAGCTCATTCGTCAGCGGGTCAAAACTGAATGCCGAGGAATGCGAAGCAAGCTCGGGCTCCACGGCGTTCAGCGACTTGAGCATCGCCCCGTACTCAAGTCCGTCGTTGCCGCATTTGTTTACATTGAGGTCGCCAGCCACCAGAACGGCATCCGATGCAGGGATGGTCATCGTGTCGATGTACTCCCGCAATAGCTGGAGCTGACATGCGCGTGTGGCGACTGCTCCTGGTGTCTCCCAGGCCTGCAGATGGGTCGCAAACAAGTGCACCGTCTCGGTGTTCTTAACTCGAATCTGACAATATACGACGCCTTTGTCCGCCATGCGATCGTCCCCGGACGCCACGCTGCCAAATGTCATTTCCTGGAAACTCTCGATCGGGTACTTGCTCATCGCAAAGCACCCGCCGTCGATCGCTTTCTTCGTCGACACAGACGCGCCGGCTCCCACCACTTTCGTCTCGTACAGGAACCCCTGCTCCTTCATACCTGTCACTAAAAGTTCGCGGGATGTCGAGCAAAACGCTTCACAAAACACGACGACGTCCGCCTCGAGCGGCGCCAAACAGCCCGGGATGGCACGCGCGCGATGCGATGCCGACGGCGATATCTTGTCGTTAAGAGACGATAGAATGCTGGGCAAAAGCCACACGTTGTACACCACGACGCGCAGCTTGAATGGCTGGGTGACCACAGGCTGTGACGTTGCCTTCACAGCAAGCGATGATGGCTCGGACGAGGCTTCAGTCGAGCAGGATTTGCACTCGTGCTGGTCCTGCAAACAGATCTTAAACACCGTCGGGGACTTGCCGCTGGAGATAAACTCTCCGTGAAGGCCCATATATTCGCCGTCCCAGGTACCATTTGCGACCTGGATGTACACCTGACTCCCGCACACGATGTCTCCAGTGTACCCGTACGGTGAGACGAGCCGCAGTGTCGCCGAGTTGCTCTCGGCATTTGTCACCATCAAGTGGCCGTGCTTCGAATCGGGCGGTTGCGCGATGCGGACGCTTTTCCGCACCTGTTTGCAGTACAAATGGATGAGATCACCAAACTTGACGCTGCGACGCGGTCCCGAGAACATCTCGGCGTTTTCAATGATAAACGATCCGTTCGGGTCACCCTGTTCGGCTCGGGGCACAGTTAGTGCTACTGTGGTGGCATCGATCGCCGATGAAGTCGACCGCTGACGCTGGAGATTGGTCGCCGTCACCGCACGCGGCTTGGTCACACTCAGGTAGTACGTCTTGTTCATATGGTACTTTCCGACACCGCCACTGAGCGCGCCAAACGCGAACACTGCTGAAAGTGGACCTGTGAGCGCAACGCCAGCGACGCCAGCAGCGACAGCCACCGCCTTCTCGGAGCTCGAGAGCGCGCTTCGCTTCGTCAGCGCGATGCTGAGTCCGCCGAGTGCCTGGAGCTGGATGGCATTCCCGAAATGAATGCGGTGCTCACAGAGCGACTCGGCGGGTGCAATATGCTGAGTTTGTTGTGTAGAAGTCGAAAGTCTGGCGACTTTCTGTTTCCATTTCAGTTGATTCGGTAAGGGAGTTGCCGTCGGTGCTATCGTAATGGACGGCATCAATTTCCCTTTCGATTCCGTATCGAGGGACCCGGGGCGAGGCGTGAAAAACGTCCGAAACGTGTCGCTCGAGTGGATCTCGTCGATCTCGAGTAGTTTGTGGATGTATGTGTTGAGCTTCGTCATCAGCTTCCTCGCGAAGGGGTCGTCTGCGCTCGAGGAAGATCGGAATGACTCCCACGAGAGCCGCGCTGGCCGTGGGAATCGGATCTTCCGCGCGTGGAGCTGTTTGTGGAACGCCATGTTGATCGACGTGTGCAGCGCGATGAACTCGGCGTATGTGCGGTGCACGAACCAGAGCTTCCCGATTCCGGGGAACCGCAGCGAGATCTCGTAGCACAGCACACCCTGTACGGCGCTGAGGTTGGTGATGCCGATGTCCGCGTCCTCGCAGACCCAGACTTCCGAGTGACGTCTTCGCAGCGAGGTCAACGGCGGCACCTGGTTGTCCTTTTTTTCCTGTAACTGGAACGCCAACGCGATCGGATCGTCGCTTTCGGCTGCTGGTTTTGGAGTAGGCGACGTCGGCTGCGCTGAGCGCTGGAGAATAACAACAACAATAGCAGTAAACAGCCCACACAGCGTCAGTTAGCAAGTCCTTCATTGCACAGAATATACGAGTCTGTCGCTGCATGCGCACCTCACTGGCCGCCGTGTCCTTTTCGGTGGAGACGACGGTCGCGTCGCTCGTGGCAGCGACCGCTGCGTCGATGTTCTTGCTCCCACCGCGGCGGCGGTTGCGCCACACAAACATCCACAGAAGCACGCGCCACCAAAGTCCCAGCGAACGGCAGTTGACGCGGGCGCTTGTAGTTCTGGCAGTGAGCAAGTGACCCAGAGACCGCTTCTAACGGAGCTGCGCTTTCTAATGATGATGGCAGCAAAGAGCTCTGCTGTTGTGGCCGCAAGAGACGGAGGGAGATCCAGTTGCCTCGAGTAAAAAACTGATGTGTAGGTGCGCATTGGATAGGGCACTAAAGTGAGAGAGAGCTCGACATGTTGTAAGCCACACTGACGAGCCCTGCTCAAAAGACCTCTTTAATTCGAATACAAGTTGCATTTGTGAAAGGTGAGATTGAAACATTGACAAGCGCTGAAAGGCTCTTTAGCAACCTTCGGTAAGCGTTATAAGAGGTTGGCTGGTAAACTCGACCAACGTTCTGAACTCTTGTGTTAGATGGCACAATCAGATTTCTGGACTGGGAAAGAGAATGATTGGTCTAAATGGGTGGTGAAGAAGAATGCTGGGTTATTGTTTGGAGAAAAGTGTGGGTGTCTGGGTGATGGCATTTAAAAGTCTATAATGTTGACCACATAGTTGAAGCCACTTCTTCCATTATCTACGTGGGCCACCTAATTTTGGAACATCTGAATTTGACACACACACACCTGCTTCACATTCCCGAGCTTGCTCCCCAAGTCAACTCTTTCTCGGGTTCCGAGTTGGGACCGACAAGATGCCGTGATTGACTGGTCGCACCTGTTGGCATAAGCTGGACATCGTGTGGTCCTGAGCTGCTGTAGTACTGACTGATTCGTGGAAGGACGGCGCTATCCGCGATCCATGACGTTACTTTTCGGGGCGATTTGCAACTTTAGGCGCTTCTGCAGACAATCTGCGCGAAATCGATCGCTGAGCCACTTGCGTGCCATCCAGCCATGGACCTGATACCTGGACTCCCCGTCGCTTTTCGAAGCGCAGACAACGACGGGGACGCTGGGTGATCGCGGTGACTGGCGCCAAGTGCTTGCGTATCTTTTTGCCTTCACCGCGAAATGAGAAAAACGCAAAAGAGCTAAAGTGCAGGTATCAGCGCAGTGTGCTGATGCGCACATCCTTGCAACATGACCAATCCAATCAGACAATGTGGAAGATACACTCGCTCATTCGCCCTTCATAATGCGTATTGCAGGAGTATTTGCACTTTTTAAAGTTTTACAACATACAAATTCACATCAATTTTATTTTAAAAGATCTAAATCAGATTCTAAAAGGGTTTCTAAACTGAATGTGCCTCCTCCTCATCTCATCCAACTGAAGTGGCTTCGACGTCTCGACACAACGCGCGATGCGAAAAAGGATCGAGGGCAACTAAACAAGATCGTTCTTCTTCTTTATGACAACGCCACAATACAGTACGCCGTTTACACCAGCGTTCTGCGTGGACCTCAGTGTGGTGAGCCATTCACTTAATATGGACTTGAGTATACTCTGATACATGAGATCGGGAAGACAGGCCACGCACTGGCAAAGAATCTTCTTTCGGCCGTCACATCCGCCATCTGCAGGAAGAAATAAACCACAACAGCAACCACAATGTGGCGCTCGCGTTTGGACCTCACTGTCCTCCATGCGGCCATCTCATGGTGCTGAGGAGACTGATGATGGTCTCGCACGTAGTGTTTACCCATGCAGCCTGCAACGCGCCTTGTCTGCGACGATGGCCAACGCTCCGGTCTCGGCCGTCCTCTGCAAGCTGCTCACTTTGCAAGATGACCGCTTTCGATCAAGTACACTCCCCAGCGCCTGCTTCGACCACCAGTGCGGCCTCAGCCTCAGCCTCGAAGCCACCACTGCGGAGCTTCTCGTTCTCTGGCGGCGGGTGGCTCAAGATGTGGATGTTTGGCGTCGGCCAGGCGCTCAAGGACCACAGTCTCGACGAAGACGCGCGGTTCATCGGCACCTCTGGCGGCGCGCTCGTGGGCGTCGCGATGGTGCTCGGCGGCGGCGACTTTCGCGCGATCCGCGACACGACGCTCGCGCTGTACATCCCGCAGGCGCACGCGAGTCCGCTCGGACGGTTCCAGATGAAGAGCTACCTCATCGACAGCATGAAGCGCCACGCGAACCTGCACAAGTTCGACGAGCTCAACAAGAACCCGGGTAAGCTCACGGTCGTGTACTCGTCGCTCTCGGCCATGAAGCCGCGCCGCGCGTCCGTGTTCGAGTCCGAGCACCACCTGCAGCAGACGCTCATCGCGTCGTGCTGCGCGACGCCGTTCCTCGGCCTGCCCTTCAAGCTCAAGGGCGAGTGGGTCGTCGACGGCGGCATCTTTGACTACCAGCCGCTGTTCGACGACGAACACGCTGACGCCAAGTCCACGATCACCATCTCGCCCAACATTTACTCGAACGCCGATATCCGTCCCTCGCGGTACATCCCCATGGCTTGGTCCATGTTCCCGCCCTCCAAGGAGGACATGGCGTGGCTCTTCGACCTCGGCTACGAGGACGGGCTCCGCTGGATCAAGAGTCAGGGACTCATGAAAACCACCCAGACCGAGGCTGCGTTACCGCTCGTTGTCCCCAACAGCGCGGCCAAGTACACTGGGAACGTCGCCGTCTTGGCGCGCCACCGGTACATTGAGCACAAGCTTGTGCTGCTCGCCAAGCTCCTGATGCAAATCGGCAAGTGGCTCGCGCTGTACGTGGCCATCAAGTTCACGCTGCCCATGGCGCGAGACACGCGCATCTTCCAGAGCGTGCCCACGCGAGTGGGCAGCGCAATGCAACTGCCGTCGCTCATGGCGCAGTGGCGCGTCGTCACGTGGCTCAAGTCCTTCTTGCTCTCGGGCACCGGTAGCGCAGGATTCGCAAGCAAAGGCCGCGCACTGCAGCGAAACCTTAGCTCCGTACCGTGGCTGCCGAGTCTTGCGGCGCTGCTGGGACGCCTCGAGACGCTCGCCATGCTCGGATAAACAGACCCCACTCGTCATATTTAAACCTAAGAGATCCGATAAGGAGAAGCGACAGTAAGCACTTGTTGCTTTGCTTTCTATCCGTTAATGCAAAAAGTGAAAAGTTGTCTATAGTATGATCTCGGCTTTCTTCCCTTCAAATGGCGCTTTGTGATTGTTCCACAGGCAGTTGAACTCGTCGCGGTGCCAAACAGCGCGGAGGTGCGGGAACGTCTCGTTCTCGTGCAAAAAGGAGCAGTCGACTCTCTCGGGAATCCAGATTTCCTGCAGCAACACGAGCGGCTCCAGCTCCTCAATGCTCTCAATCGGGGTCGATGCCACGTTCAAGTACTCGAGCTCTGTCAGCTTGGCAATTGGACTCAGACTCGTCACTTTGGAGCCGCTCAGTGACAATCTCTTCAGTTGACTCAGGTCCGCGAGCACGCGGGTCTCCTTGAAGTCCACTCGCCCATTCAAAGTGAGGCTTTGGAGCTTTACCAGCGCCTCTAGAAAGGAAAAGTCCTGCTCGCGCTGGTACTTGCGTGCGAGTTGGCGCTTCGAGCGGCTCTTGAGCGACAGATCGAGTTTCTCCAAGTGCCCAAGCGACGCGAGCGGCGACAGATCCTCAAAGAGCACGTCGACCAGCTCGAGGCTTTGCAGGCTCTCAAACGCGTCCAGCGGCGACAAGTCCACTACCTCATGGGAAGCCGGCAGCGCGAGTCTGAGCGTCTTCAGGCTGGCCACTTTGGAGTCGGCTGCGAGCTGCCGCAGGTCATCGCTTGTCCAGTGGTGCAGCTCCAGTTCGCGGAGCGTACCCATCGCTGGATACATGACGTCGTAGTTCACGAGTGCCGGGGTCTCCAGCGACTGAAGCGCTGGAAAGTGGAGCAGGATCGAGCCATCGACGCGCAGCGCGTACGCAAACTCCTGTTCGTCGTGGATGTCGGCGCTCGTTTGCAGGATCTCGAGGCGCTTCAGCTGCTTCAATCCGCTCGCCCATCGCGCATTCTCTTGGCGAAGATCGTTTGAGCCAAAGTCCGAGGTCAGCTTGCTGTCGTCAATGCGCAATGTCTCGAGGTGCTGCAGAAGCCCCAGCGGACTCAGATCCACGACGTGGGTACGACGGACATCAAGATACTTGAGCTGCAGCACACCCGCGAGGAAAAACAGATCGGTGAGCATCGTGTTGTGCACATGGCAGGCTTCGAGGTTTGGCGCATTGAGCACGAGCTCCAGTGGACCCAGTGAACCGCTGTTGCACAATTTGAGCGTGCGCAACGCGGTCAAGAAGCGCAGCGGCACGAAATCCTGCACCCAGTTGCGGCTCAGGTCCAAGTACTCGACATGTTGCAGGAACCGCAGCGGCGAGAAATCCTGCACGCGCGTGTCCGAGAGATCCAACCACGTCAGAGTCTGCAATTGTGCCAAGCACGAGAGGTCGGAGACGCGCGTGTTGCGGAGATTGAGCACTTTGACTTTGCGCAATGACGCGAGGCACTCGATGTCGCTGACATCGCTCTGGGAGAGGTCGAGCGTCTGCACGTTCGTCATGGTCTCGATCGCGTCGAAATCGTGCACGGTCTTGATCGCCGAGAGGTCCAACACACTCACGCTCGCGAGTCCGCTCACGTAGCCGATGTCCATGACTGTGATCTGCTTCACCTTGGATTTCGCTGTCGATGACGACGACGACACCGCGACGTCGTTCCAGAAGCTCACTTTCTGCAAATTTGGCACAAACTGCAGCATCCGCAGCAAGCGCTTGGCCATCGACAGCGGCACGTGCACCTTCTGGATGAACGGCACCATTTGCGGGTTCAGTTTCTGCAGGAACGTCGACGCGTAGTATGTGCGCCAGACCACCTCGTCGTCGCCATCGACCTCGTGATGATCATCGTCAGTATTCGCTTTCTTTGCGCGCGGCTTCTTTCCGGAGCGGGACTTCGGTGGGGACACTACCCCGACGGACCGCAACGGCGGCAGCCGCAGCACGCTCTGCGCGAACACCAGCTGCCGCAGCTCCGAGCGCGTCGTGTAGCGGCTGACGGAGGACAGCGCGCGGCGGTCGCGGAACGCGAGCCACTCGACCACGAGCCGCAGCAGATCCGCCTTGCCGTCCAGCAGCACGAGCGGCATCTTCGTCGGCTTTTTGGCTTTGACTTGACTGGAAACGACACATTTTGACAATCGTAATCGAAGATTTCTATTGGCTGTAAAAGAAGAGATGCATTCTATATTATTGGCTGAAGAGCAACTATATTCGATGATCACGTCAACACAGTTTTGGTGACGTATTGATATTATTTACGAAAACACAAACATTTGTTTACGGACAATTTGACCACATCCCGAATTTACGCAAACAAAAACGTCACAGGTTGTTTTTTCATGGAGGTTGGGCTTGCTGATCAACAGCGAGCTCTTCGCTGCCTTCGATGCTCAGTACTCGCGCGGATCGTTGCCAGAAGAGCAAACGCGGCGTAAATCTCCCTCTCAGACTCTGGACACGCAGGACGAAACGACCAGAGTCCTTCCGCGAGTCAGTGCGGAAAAGAAAAGCAGCACGGGATGCTGCCTCACTGGGAAATTTCACGTGTTCACGTCTCGCTTGAAAATTAGAACCTGCGGTCTAAGTTTAGCTCGGATCCAGCTACGTGGTGCCTGAAAATAAATGCGACGAAGCAAGGAGTAGCGACCGCAACCTCACTTCCACCGAAGCACTGGCACAAAGAACGATGCCGGAACAAACGTCCAAGCGGATTCTGATCGCCAACTGCCGAGTGACACACTACTAGCCGAAAAGGTAGTTTCGCCAGGTGATAAACCGGCCACAGCAAAACCACAGCAGGAGCATTCGATCATTCTCCATTTCGCTCGCTTCACTACAAGCGATCTACGAGGGCAACCTTGCACTCGCACCTTCTCTTGAGCAACTAGCCTCACGAAGACCCTGTCACCTCCTCCACGAATTAACTCGTATAAAAGCATGGTCAAGATCTCGTCTCTCGTGTTCCTGGCCCTCTCGGCGTCAGCGTACGGTGTGCAACGCGTCAACTCCACCATGCCTCCGGATCAGTGCGATGGGACGGATGACTGGTACCCCGTGAGCGTCGTCGGCAAAGGCGTTTACTGCACGAAAGGCCCTGTCTGTGTCAGCAACAAGAACGCCAACTGCCCCGAGCCGATCCCAGGTGTTCTCCCTCACGGCGCCAAGTGTGTCCAGCTTTCGGCGTCTTCGGACGTGTACGGGTGCGTCGAGAGAACTGCCTACGATGATGCCCAAAAGAGTATTCCAGTGGTGACGACACCGGTGACGAACCCTGACAAGTGTAACGTGTCGCCGGACAAAACACCAGAGCCAACTCCAGAGGCGACGAAGCTCACTCCAGCGCCAACGGAGCCAACTCCAGTGCAGGGACAGCCAAGCCCAAGTCCAACGCAGAAGACCGAAGAAGATCGTGTTCCCAGCCCATCATCGGTAACACCAGCGCCGACTCCCTACACACCCCAAACACCAGGAAGTAACCAAACACCAAGTCCACTAACACCAGCCCCCGCGGCAACACCGATTTCTTCACCCGAAGCAGCCCCAGCTCCACCAGCTCCCACGCCAAGTTTTTCACCTGAAGCAGCTCCCGTTCCACCCGCTCCAACGCCTTCAACCGCAGCGCCACTAGCTCCAACTCCATCAGCTAGCTCAACTCCAACGCCTACTTCGACTTCAGCACCAACAACAGCTCCAACTCCACCAACAACTCCAGCACTAACAACAGCTCCAACGCCAGCACCAACGACTCTCGCATCAACCTCTCTCACTCCAGCAACAGCTCCAACTCCACCAGCAACCCATGTGCCATCGACAGTCCCAGCACCAACAGTGACTCCATGCACATCAGTACCAGTCGGGGGAGATTCATCAAAGAGCCCTGCACCAAGTCCAACTCCAGCGTACACTACACCAGCGCCGACCTACAGCACGACGCCAGCACCACCTTCAACGGATGTTGGCGGAGAAAACGAAAATAGTCTAGCCCCTACCCCAGCTCCCGCGCATTCACCATCGCCATCGCCTGCCGCGACACCAGCACCGAGCAAGCCTGAAGATGCCGAAGCTGGTGGCGATCTCAACTACTCGGTGGAGGAGGAATACTACGGCGACTTGGGGTCGTATGGTGACGAAAACTACCGCGCACTTCGTCGTCGCGTGTGAGGATGAAGATATATCCTCAAGCCAGAAGTGCTCACGCACTTGAGCGGTTCGTTACACTTGGTTTCCTATTCATGCTTCTTCATAATTCTTTTTTCCATTCCCCTGTCAAGAGGGCTGCATGTTTGTGTGTCTCCACAGTACCAGCGAGAATCGAAAGAAGAGTTTCCCAGCAAAGTGCATAAATTCTTCCCAAAAAATGACAGATAAAGAACTTGAACATTGCTTGGCGCTGTCGCTATTTCTTTCTCGAGGAACTGGAGTTGTACTCTGATGCGTACTTCCGACTGCCTCCAATCGTCGGGGATCCCCTCAAGTCGTTATTGAGCAAGAAATTCAATGTCGCCTACTTTATCCTGAATTGTTTCCAGAGTTTAACGTTGCACAGAGTACCATACTGCTCGAAGCAAGCATGCATGATCCAGTCCGGTAGTAGTCGTTGGACCTTTCAGTGTCGAATGTTGCCCTTCAAAAGCATTTCCGGGTCTGATCGAGTCGCATGTGCGCAAGTCACCTATCTGTGTTGAGGAACCCGAACGGTGAAAACTCGTTTCATCCTCACGTTGGCACATCCGCACTCTTTGCCTGGGAATGGTGGCGATGCGTCGGTCTGCTGTCGAGCTGGATCTGGATTCACTGGGTCATGACGCTCGATGCCCTCACTCCCGTCGTAGAGCAGAAGATGGCGTTCGACCTGCAATTGGCGATCCCGGTGCTCTGGATCCGCTCTGTCCCTCAAGCATGGCTTATTCTGGACTCATTTATCTGGAGACATTCGGGGATCCAAGATTGAATTATCCTGAAAAGTACCATTGCCAGTTGCGAAGTGATTTTTTACTTGTTGCCAGTCGCATTGTGACCAATATGGTGTGGGACTGTCGACTCCTGTGGCGAATTCAAAATCGCCACGACCCGAACGAGTTGATCATGCTGCAAGGCTGCATCGAGTTTGATTTCCTTGAACGCATCCGCAAACGCAGCAGTCGTAATACAAATTCAAGAAGGACGAAGGTGTTCCACTTGGCCAACATTATCCCAAAGAGATCGGTAGTCTCACTAAGTCCAGGAATGGCGCGTCCAATGAAAGATTGTTTTTCACCACCCGATGCCTCCTTTTCGTCGTGAGCGAGACCGCATCAAGCGGAGCCCAGCTTTACTGCCTGTGAGAACTTGCAGTCAGAATCGACTCGAGCAATACTGCATGACTTCCCACGAGCTATATAGTTGATCTGTCAGTGCCAGCACATACCAAGAAGAAGTGAGTGCCTTGTATTTCACACTTGGTTCTATTGATACAAAAAAAGGCATACAAACGAGATAACGGCAGCACTCACGTGATGAAAACTGGATACCGTGACCTGGTGCACACCCCTTACGTTCAGGACTTGTGGGTGGCCACCCACCGTGCCGAATCGAATTCAACCGAGTGACATTTGGGCTTTGGGGTGGCCAGCAATAAATACTCTTGTACGCATGTTCGTTTCTTGGGTGCACGAACCACGAAATATGCCATCTTGGGTGCACGAACTATCAAATATGCCCCCATCTCACTATGAAGGCGCTGCTTGAGCGACGTTCGTGGTCGGAAGATACGACGACGCGTCGTCGGCAACGAACGGTTGGCGGGGCGGACGCGCAATGGTGATCGCGATTGGCCGTCGAGGCCGCGGCGGCTCCGTTCTCGTGACGCCGGGTTTGAATGCGTTCATGAAGTCCCTCGCGACTCGCTGCACGCGGAAGTGCAAGAACAACCCAATGGACATGAACACGATTAGTAGCACGAGCGCCGGCTGTCCGGTGCTCTTCTGTTGCAGAGTGACCACGAAGAACGAGACGAAGACCCAGACAAGGAACACCATCATGGCATAGTTGCACGCGACAAACATGACGACCGAGATCATGTGGTGCGGCACGCGCTCCTGCGTCAGGCGGTACGAAACGTACCCAACGATGCCCGTCGCAAGCCCGAACGCCGACATGAAGTACGACGGCCACGCAAAGAACGTGACCACGTACATTAGGATCACAAAGAACGACGCCCAGCGGTACCGCTCAGCAGCTTCCACTTGCGCACGCGAGAGCCCCACGACCAGCGAGGGGTCATCGTCGCCTTCTCCTTCTTCCTCTCTTCCTTCTTCTCTTGTGCTGCTCCAACCAAGGCGGTTAGCCAACGCTCTCGTCAGCGACAGCGCCTGCTGCTGCCGGGGCTGCGGACGACGGACGATCGTCGCGCTCGTGGTGGTTGAAGTTGAAGCGGTCGTCGTGGAGTTCATCGTCATCGCGCTCAGCGTCGACAGCTCGCGGAAGAGGCCGATGCGCGTCGCGGCGTTCGCCACGGGCTGGATCAGCGTGATCGGCGGCAGTCTCGTGTAGCGGATTGGCGGATGCGGATGCGCGTCGTCGTGGGCCACGTACACGTCCGCATCCGCGCTCGGTCGCGTCCCCACTGCGCCTGCTGCTGACGAAGCATGGAGGAGCGCAGCAGACGCGCCACGTTGGGGCTCCAGCGTCGCCATCGCGAGAGAGCGAAGAAGCAAATGAGGTGAGCGCCATTTTGTCATGCAGGGTGCCTGATTCTTGGTCCAGCTTGCGTAAACGAAAATCCTGTTTAAAATGGATAGTAATGATCATTTGCGCTATGTAGAATGCACTGATTGTCCTCTTTAGGATGGGTAGGAGACAGAGCGCTGTGGCAGAAGTGGAAGAATGAAGTGCTGATGATTTTTCGCTTGTCCAATCCACGCAGCAGGTTTTCAGTCAATGAGAAGACGCAAAAGGGATGCATGGGCGACATGTCACAGGCTTCAGTGCAGAAAAGAAGCAATTGAAGAGGAATCTTCTCGTTCAAGTACACAAACGGTATTCGACACACTGCGCGCTGCAACAGAAACTGATCTAAGAAGGCTGGTGCAGTGCAACTCGATAATAACCAATAGCAAATAGCCGAATTGTCTGACATTGGATTTTATGCAAATTGACACATAAATAGTACCGCACATTCAAAAATCATATGTAAAGCTAGTATGTTTAACTGTAATTATTGTGATCGTCAAAGATGCGCTCGCTGTAATGGGGTTTCCCATTACATGGGTTCTTGGGTACAAAGAGTGTGGGTCATACCCACACGGGTTCTACCACTCTCTCCAAACCCACCCGTTAACCCATCAACACTGTATGCAGCCAGTTGCATTTTTAGCCAATAAGAACATTCCATTAAAGTTTAATATCATTGGATGATAGTCGGATTGAACACCCGACTATCTACCAATAGGAGGCGCCGTAGTATTGAGGATTTGGCAAGTCAACGTTTAAGTAAAGCACCAACAAAGCCGTTAACGTTTAGTGGACAGTGTAGTTGTTGCTAAACTGATCACTAAACTGTTGTCGTTCCAAGTCTATTTGCGTAATATGATATATTAAATACGACTATTGTGACAATATACAAAAATTTGTGGCGGTGAAATATTTTGGGTCCATTGGTCAAGTGAGCTGACATGACTGACAAAAACCATCAGCTTCCTTGAAGCACTGGCATTGACTACGTGCCCAGAGTTAGTTACAATGTGTTGGTTATTCGACGGGAATTGCAATCTGTGGGAGTAATTCGTGGACGACCACAGATAATACCCCTGTAATGGGCTATACCTAGCCATTACATGAACGTGGATCTGTTTCCAGATCTAGTGTGCCACACACCACCTTCAGTGTGCATTGTGGAGAGACAATTAACAAAGGGATTACGGTACAACAGTCCCCACATGCACATGTGACGTCATCCCATGACGTCACGAGCGCTCTCTGTGCTGATCAGTGCACAATGTTGTTCACATGTACTAATCAGTACAGAGTGATGGCATCCATGTACTAATCAAGTACTGAGTGATGGTTCCTACTTGGAAACTGCACTGGTGATGAGACCAACGTGTCTCTGCCACCTAAAGTGAGTGGCTGTAGCCAATCACTTTGCAGGGAATTTTCCACGGGACTTCAAGTTCAAGCTTCTCGAAGATCTCGTGGGTTCAACGTCAGTGTACCCAAGGTTTTATATATCAGATTCATAGGTTTTATTGTGTATGTTTAGGTTTTAGTTATAAAACGTGTAGGATCCCTTGGGGTTCATTTACATGTAGCGACAGGAACCATAAGCATTTTAATTCAGTTGCAAATTTTCCTTCAAGTACTCAAGTCGTTCTTCTCTCCCTCCAAGTCGGGAGATCGCTTCCTCGTCGCACAAGCGTGTGTGCTGTGTTTTGGGGACTGTTGTGAACAGCGCCCCATTACAACCCCCGTCCTTGAGTGTGGGGTGCAGATATTTGTGCGAGTCGATAGGTATTGTAGCTCAGACACTTGATGCCCCGTGTCATAAGGAGTCATCTTGTGCCCACGACGAGCGAGTTCCATACGACTAAGACGAGGATTGCAATGAACGCACTGATTTTTATGCCGATGTATGTCTGCACACCGAAGGTACTCTTTTGCTGTATATTTATTTTCATATGTATCGAGTTTTCTTTTTTGGCTACTCGTTTTGCAATTGGTGCTTAAACTCCGGGCAATTTTCAGAAATGAAAACCAAGTCTCGCACGAGGTCTGGTGAAAGTGAACATCGCTTCGCGGTCACGGTGTTTCCGCCTGTTGAGAACGCCCTCTCTGATGGGACGGATGTTGCCACGCAGCCAAGCCATTTTCTAGCCAACTTCGCGAGTATTGGAAATTTTCCAGTGTGAGATTTCCACCAAGAGAGAGGATCTTGGTCGATGCCGACGGATGCTGTATCTTCCAAGTAAAGATGAAATTCTGACTCGCACCGCGTGCGCAATATGTGTTCCCCCTTTTCCGAGTTTTGATCACCATTGACCATTGTAGCTCGTGTCCCAAACACAGCAGCGTAGATATTCGTCTTCGCTTTCTTCGGCGTTGGCATAGGTGAGGTGATTGTCGATGTACCATCATCAGCAGGCCGAGCTGGAGACGATAGCACAGCGATTTCCATGGCGGCATTTATCAAGTAGTTCTTTGCTTCGGCGATCTCGTCGGGCTTCAGGTGGGTCATCTCAGTCAAGCGGGGATCGAGATACGAAACCCAGAGCAAATCCACGTTTGTGAATCTGGTCAGAAAAAGATCCAGTACCGCAGCTCGAACACCGTTCATCAGTCTCAAAGCGCGAGTCAGGAATGGCAGATCACCTACCAATGCTGCCTCGTGTCCAAACATTTCGACATTTTGCAGTTCACATTTGATTGCTCGCAGGCATGGAAATGCCAATGCGAGAGTTGGATAGCGATCCCCGCTGAGGAGTTCAGTCGCGACTGCGAATAGGTTTAATATCACCAGCAAGCATTTCATGGCAAACCACTGTTCTGATGTTGGACGGGTCAGGCTGATGTCGGAAAATTCTTGTCGTCCTTCAGGGGTCGCAAGATAACAAAAAAAATGGTCGAGTGGGGTCTGTAGCTCCTTCAATCTGAGCAGCATATCACGCGTCGAGCTCCATCTCGTTGGGTAGTCCACGACAACACCAATGCTTGGTTTGTCTTGTATATCTTTCTGTATTTGAGAGAGTCGATGCGACCCCTTTGAAGAACGGTGAAAATAAGTCGCAAGACTTCGGAACACTTGGACTATATCGCGCATCTCGGCCATCGTCACTTGCTTTTCACAGCCCAACTTGCTTTGAAGAAAATCATCCAACTTCGAGCACGCTTCTTCATCAAGCGCGGCTGCGAAATCGGCTTCGTTTTCAGCACATGCGAGAAGCTCCTTTGCAGTACGATCACCTTTTTTTCTCATCATTGCCGCGGACACGACTAAGTGAAGAGAATGGGCAACACAGGTCATGTGGTTAACCCGTAGATTTTCTCCTGCGGATACAGCATTTGACGCTCCATCTCTCAAAAGTTTCACACAACAATCCTTGTTGAGCCCCCGTCGATCCATCGTTGTGTGTAATGTGCTCGAAATCAACTCGCCAGTGTGCTTGACAGGGAGATGCTCAACTTCTAAGGTCCAGTTGTTGCTGTTGAAATCGGGATCCAGGAAGTGAAGTGTGAGAGATAAGTAACTACGCCGGCCACGATCTGCCCACACATCCGTAGAAATGCAAAAGTACAAGCAACTCTCGCGCAGCTTTATCTTCAATGAAGAACGCAGTTCAGACGCAAGGCGAACAATTTCACTGCGCACTTGAGTTCGTTTCGGGATCACTGGTTGCACGCCACCAAGTTCATTCGCCACGAAATTTACCAACTCAATGAAGCCACGGTCCTCAACCAAGGAAATTGGACGAAGACTCTGTGCGATCCAAGTTGCTGGAAGTCTGTTGAATTGCTGCTGATCCTCATCTCGAATACCCGCTTGTTCCTTTCTTTTTCGCTGGTGGGACTTTGTGTATTGGTTGACTAGTTCGTCTGCCGCGTCAGCATGTGCCTTCGTCTTGTACTCCAACAACTGTTTCAAATGATAGCGTTCCATGTGCCCTTTTAAGTAGTGCTGACCGGTTCGGAATGCAATCGTGCACTTGCAGATTGTACAGTAGGCGTAGTCTGCGTGCTCCGACTTGAGCTGTTTAGCGCGCAAATGCATGAACTCCTCCTTTGGAACAAGCTGCACAAATTGCCAGAGTTCGGGCCTGTGCTGACGGGGCAGGTCGTACAGATATTTTGGAGTCTTAATAACGGGGGGCTGGGGTTCCGCCGAGTCGTGCTCGTCGCCAATGCTTTCGCGCTCTTCCATCGTCAGCTTGTCACGCAACTGTGAGAGTAGGGGAGGAAACTAAATATCTGACTTCATACAAAACCCCTACAAAATATTAAAACAGTGAGACCACTGTTTACGCCTAACTTACTTAAACATAAACGTATAAGTTGTAACAGTTTGCAAACGTTTAACCTCGAAACGTTGACAGGCCAATTGAGGATACAGCCTGACGGATGTAGATGGAAGAAGAACAACAGTGATGGCACGTGGCCAAAAACGAGAAGTGCGTAGCTTCTCTGTGTGTGCGCGTGTGATTTATAGTGTTGAGAATAATTGGTTGTGGACCTTATGTAAAGATTAGTGTGGTTATACACCTATGTTGGGCATATTCCTTTGACAGGGAGAGAACCTGTATTACCCAATGGCACTAATGGATTCGTAGAGGAAGTGGGTGACAAATGGTGGGCTGATTCGTATTTGTCCAACAGCCTCCCCGAATCAGCCAATAGGTGCATGGAATGGTCCCTTGGGTTCAGTGAGAAGTGTCGCCCCTTTTTATGGTTTTGTCCAATCAGAGGACAAAGAGCTCTCTGTTTTTGATTTGATGGGTGCGAGTCACTGATCATTTGAGAATTTTCTCTTTGGGGAGATGTAATGGGGGCGCTGTTCACAACAGTCCCCCAAAACACGGCACCACACGCTTGTGCGACGAGGACGAGGAGACATCCCGACTTGGAGGGAAGAGAAGACGACTTGAGGCTTGATGAGAAAATTTGCAAACTGAATTAAAATGCTTGTGGTTCCTGTCGCTACATGTAAATGAACCCCAAGGGCTCCTAGAGGTTTTATAACTAAAACCTAAACATACACAATAAACCTATGAATCTGGTATATAAAAACCTTGGGTACACTGAGGTTGAACCTACGAGATCTTCGAGAAGCTTGAACTTGAATCCGTGGAAATTCCCTGCAAAGGGATTGGTTTACAGCACTAACTTTAGGTGGCAGAGACACGTTGGTCTCATCACCAGTGCAGTTCCCAAGTAGGAACCATCACTCAGTACTTGATTAGTAACATGGATGTCAATCACTCTGTACTGATTTAGTACATGTGAACAACATTGTGCACTGATCAGCACAGAGAGCGCTCGTGACGTCATGGGATGACGTCACATGTGCATGTGGGGACTGTATTACCGTAATCCCTTTGTTAATTGTCTCTCCACAATGCACACTGAAGGTGGTGTGTGGCACACTAGATCTGGAAACAGATCCACGTTCATGTAATGGCTAGGTATAGCCCATTACAGTTTCAGCCCATTACATCACCCCCTCCTTAAAGTCACAAGTACCTTGCGTACTTTTGCAGACCTTTCGGAGCAGTTCACTTTCCAATCGGCCATGAAGCGACCAAG
This sequence comes from Globisporangium splendens, assembly GCA_006386115.1. NCBI lineage: Eukaryota > Oomycota > Peronosporomycetes > Pythiales > Pythiaceae > Globisporangium > Globisporangium splendens. Next base: position 133,942 of record VFIW01000108.1, read on the forward strand.
TGACCAAGTAAACCAAGGTGAAGAACGTCCGTTGTCCAAGCGACAGCAGACAGCTCCAGAACTCTTCGACATATCTCCCATTCTGAAGAAGAAGGGGGATCTCGAGTTCTACAAGGAGCGGTTCTTCAGTTGGCGTCGGATCGACGATCGCGATGATCCGAACCAGCACACTGCAGCCCAGAGATACTCATGGCGAACATTCGTTCGTCTTGAGAACGAGAACAAGATGGAGCGTCTTCTTCGTCGTGGCAATGCTCGTGCCCAAAGAAGAACTCCCGATGACGACAGAGCGAACCGTAGCTCTGGTCGTCGTAGTGTCGCCCCTGGCGACGCTACAAGCAGTTCTCATAGCTGCAGACCACGTCGGGGACATCAGACTCCAATGTCTGACGAGGCTCCCACGTGTCCAAGCTCGGTGGATATCCACGCCACCGAACTCTGTAGAAGCGTTGATGGTTCAACTGCTTCTTTCCTCGACGATGAGTCGATTGATCTTCATGATCAACAATCGACTCAACCACCCAGCGATGCTCTCCCTGAGAGTCTAACAACGGGGGTGGGGCTGAACGAGAAAACGATTGAGCGACTCTGGAAGTGGAAGAGTGCTCATCGTGGGCAAATTGAGGCTTTGCAGCAGCGTTGTTCGACACTTGAGGAACGCTGCGAGAGTCTCGAGAACCTTGCCGCCGATCATGGGTCGAAGATCGATGTCCCGACAGAAGGTTGTGCCCAGTGTTCGGCTTTGGAGTCCCGTTTCGAGGAACGGTTCCAACAGGTTCAGGACGAACTTGTTCGACTCCGGAAAAACGAGAAGTCTCGTGAGTTGGCTCACGATCGCCTTTTGCGCTCTGTGGAAGAGGCAGGTTCGGCTTTTGAGGTACTTCGTGGTGAGTACCATTCTCGTCTTCAAGCGCTGGAGTCGGTGAAGGACCAATCCTTCGACGTCCTGCAACTCTTGTACGCCGAGAAGAATCTCCAGAGCGACGAGCTGTTTGCTCTTCGCAATCAAGTGGAGAAGCTTCAAGATCAGCTCGATCGTTTGCGGAAGATCTCGTAGGATCCGCAGATCCGCTTGGAAGGTAAGGCTTTAGTCTACCTACGTAGAACGTAGGGTGTAGTCGCATGCGTTTAGGAACGACAAGTGCGTAGGCATCACCATTGCATTTCACTACCTTGAACGGTCCGATGAACCTTGGCAGAAGCTTCGAGCTTCCCAAGTTGGACACTGCATGTTCAGGCAAGTTAGCCGTACTAAGTAATACAAGATCATTGATCTTATATACTTGCTTGTTCTTCCTTCCGCTCTTGTCTGCTTGTTCCTTTTGCAGATCATGAGCCTTCGCGATTGCGTCTCGAACAAACCTCACAACGGCTTGTCTCCTCACAATAAAGCCATCGACTTGCTGCTCTTCACGACTAGTGATGTCGTCGAGGGGTTTCATCGAGTCAAAGTTGGCTTTCAACTCGGCAACAGCATTCAGGTCATACGACGACTGCGGCTTATTGCCTTTAGCCGTAGTCCCTCCCCCACTTAAGGTAGAAACCTCACCCATTATGGAAGCAGGCACTCGGGGATGAATGCCATAGTTCACATAAAATGGAGAGTGACCTGTCGAGACATGCGTGGAGTTGTTCAACGCAAACTCTGCGAGAGGGAGAAACTCACTCCACTCTTTGAAAGACGTCGCATAACTGCGCAACACGTCTTCAAGGACACGATTCACTCGTTCAGTTTGACCATCCGTTTCAGGATGTGCCGCTGTTGACATGGACAACTTGGTGTCCAGAAGTCCGAACAGTGCACGCCAGAACTTGGACGTGAAACGGGTGTCACGGTCAGACACGATCTCGACTGGTAGTCCGTGCAGACGGAATACGACGTCTACAAAGACCTTGGCCGTCATTTCGGCTGAGATCTTGTCCGAAACAGGCGCAAGATGGACCATCTTGCTGAATCGGTCCACAAACACAAGGATGCCATTGCGTCCGTGTTTGTCACGCGGAAGTCCGAATATGAAATCCATACTCACAGACTTCCAACTGTCTGATGGGACAGCCAATGAACGAAGTGGGGCCTGAGTGGAACCAGAAGGTTTCACTCGTTGGCAGATCTCGCAAGTCCTCACATACTTGCGCACCCACTTGTACATGTGAGGCAAGTAGTAATCCCGGGAAAGACTGAGAAACGTTTTCTCACGTCCGAGATGGCCACCCGAAGGACTGTCATGATACTCATACAAGAGTCGATGACGCAGACCTTCGTCGTTGGGAACAACAACCCTTGCTGTATCCCCTTGTTCAACCGCGTAGTACAACAACCCATTGTGTACTCGGAAGCGGTGAACTCGCGACCTTGTGCGTGACGGAAGACCTTGCAGTGCTTTGTCCGAAGGGTCCTTGAAATACTTCAACAAGTCCTGACATGTTTCGTCAGACTTGTACCCTCCGACGATCTCTTCTCGCGCTGTGGTCGTAGCTTGCACTGCGATCGCTTGAACATCTTCACAGAGTCGACACGCTCCGTCCGTGTCTTCACTCTTGGTCTTCGGATCGTAATCCGGACGTCTTGACAGCGCATCGGCTAAGATGTTCGTCTTGCCTGGCTTGTAGTGTACAACAAAGTTGTACTCTGCAAAGAAGGAGAACCATCTCGCCATTCTTTGCGACAAGTGAGGAGTCTTCACTGCTGTACACAGAGATGCGTGATCAGTGTAGATAGCGAAGCGCTCCTCGCCAAGCAGATACACACGGAACTTGACCAAAGAATATTTCATCGCCAGAAGTTCTTTGTCATGAACTGGGTAGTTCCGTTCTGCGGGTCGGAGTTGTCGTGACTGATACGACACAACTCGCTCATGACCCTCATCATCGTGTTGCATCAACGCGCAACCGATGGCATAGTCGCTTGCATCGCAAACCACATGAAAAGGCTTGTCGTGGTTTGCAATTGCCAGCACGGGAGCTTCTCGCAGACTCCTCTTCACTTCGGCAAACGCTGCTTGGTGGTCACTGGACCACTCCCACTCAATGTCTTTCTTCAGGAGCTGTGTGAGGGGTTGCACCAACGCTGCATAGTTGCGCGTGTACTTGTGCAAGTAATTGGCCAGACCCAGCCATTGTCTCAGCTGTTTGACGTTCTGAGGCACAGGCCAATCGTCAATAGCTTTGACCTTCTCCGGATCGACTCGAACACCGCTCTTGCCCACAAAACAACCGAGAACAGGGATCTCGGGGGCGAAGAACATGCACTTCTTCAAGTTTGCGTATAGTTTGTTCTCACGTATGACCTGGGAGACTTGACGAAGATGATCGAGATGAACATCGACATCAGATTTCCCATTCGCGGCCTTACTATGAACGAAAATATCGTCAAAGTAACTTGGTGCAAATGTTCTCAAAGGGCGAAGAACGTTCGTGACCATTCGATTGAAGGTCGCAGGAGCGTTCTTCAGTCCCTGTGGCATCACTAACCACTCCCACAGCATACCACTCGGGGTACTCACTGCGGTTAGTGGAACATCACCTTCGCGCATTCGAATCTGATAGAACCCATCTTTCAGATCGATAGCACTGAAGACAGTACTGCCAACCATTCCGTCAAGGATCATATCCTTGCGTGGAACCGGAGTTTGGGCTGGAATGGTAGCGTCGTTCAGCTTGTTGAAAGCGTGAACAATGCGCCAACCTCCAGTTGCCTTCTTCACACAGAAAGTAGGGCTGCAATGTGGAGACTTGCTCTCCCGCACATGCCCAGCCTTGGCACGTTGCGCAAAGAACTCGTCGATCGCAACGACTTGTTCTCTTGGCAACGGCCACTGTCGTGTGATACAATACTTCGTGCCAGGAAGTATGTCAATCTCGTGACGAACGCCTCTGTCCTGCGGCAATTCGTCCGGCACCTTGTCTGGGAATATGTCCTCATATTCCTTGACAAGTTCATACACGGGGTTCGTTTTGAGACCGTCCCATGACTGCTCCTCGAACCTTTCCTTCCGTGTCTTCTCATCGAACACTTCAGCCTCCGTTGCTGATACTGTGTTGATGTCTTCTGCATCGTCAACATCGACGATCATGCAGACCTGCGAAATTTCGCCTTTCGCTAGGCTACGCTTCAGCGTCTTCTTGCTCATCGATGGCAAGGAAATCAACTCTTCGACTGAGCTTGGAGGATTTTCAATCTTCACGTGACGGATTACATCCACGTCACCATCTTCATTGTAGACCGCGATATTCGCAAACTCGCTTGAAATGTCTTGTGCTTGGACACTTCCTTCGTCACCTTGACATGTACCTTGATCAGGGGCACACGGGACACTCTTCTTGCTGGTCTTCTTCTTCTTCTCTCGGGATGGCTCTTCGGCTCTTTTCCCATTCGTTTCTTCCACGCACATCGCCTCATCCATGGGGTCGATGGCAAAGGAGACAGTCTTTTTCTGGCGCCTGACTGCTCCACCTCCAGTAGTCTTCTTCAAGATGGGTACCGCTCGTGAACATGGGTGGCCATCGCACACCGCAATATCACGAGGGTCATCCGGGATCTCTTCCACAGATGTGTAAACCCACACCACTTCATCCGTTGTCACACAGCTCAAGTCAGCATCGTGTGACTTGTCAACGGAGATCTTCACCTTCAACCAGTCAATGCTAGGTTGATAACGCTTCAACCATGGCATTCCCAGAATCAGATCAAACTTGTCATCGAGGTCGAGTAAAATGAACTCGTCTTCACCTCGGAAATCTTCACACTTCATTGCCAAGCGCACCACGCGCTTTGGCATCTTCACAGTTGACCCGTTGGCCAACCGGATAATCATTGTCTTGTCTTTATTCGCATCAGGCACGAAGACACCATGCCTGACGATCACTTCATTTCGAACAAAATTGTTCGACGCACCAGTGTCAACCAAAGCTCGTAGAGGCGTTGCAATACCGTCTACTTGAACTTTGAGAACGATCAAACTTGACGTTTGGCTGACACTGTTCTCCCTCGTGGAAACTGCATGTGCATCATCGCACGGCTGATGGCTTCGTCCAGCGTCTTGGGATACTCGCGGAACAGTTGGTTCCGGATTGGCCCGTCGTTCAGGCCCGTCATAAACGTCACGACTTGTGTTGGAACGTCAATCGGCTCGTCCACGATGCTTGAGACCAGGAAGCGCGCTCGTTGTGCATACGAATGCAGATCGAAACGGCCTTGGCGAAGCTTGAGGAACTCGGCACGCGCACGGAACTCACTCTGCGGTGGCTCAAACGCTGTCTTGAGCTCTGCCTTGAAGTCTTCGTAGCTGTAGAAGCAGTTTGGATCCGACAAACGCTTCCCATAAGCCCAGCTCTTTGCACGACCCGCAAGGTTGGACATCGCGAACAACACTCGCTGCATTGGGTCACGAAGTTGTCTTGCAGTGATGGCTGCATCCAACTCGACGAACCATCTCGAAAGAGGTTCGTTCTCTCCGCCACGATACGGAGAGACGTCCAGCTTCAGCGGCACCGTCCTGAAGGACGAAACAGGGGTTGCGACCTGCTTTCGAGATTCAATAATCTCGTGGTGCATGAAACTGACCGCGGCGTTCTTCTGGTCTTCAGGAGACGCCGGTCGTAGCAGGCTGATTACAGTAGCCTCCCCGATGACGTTTCGCATCCGCTCCAGCGCCGACCACTCATAAGAAGACAAATGAGGAAAATACTCATTCGTCAACTCGACAGTTTCCGGTACTGCTGGACCGAGTGGCGCATCTACTCCTTCCATGTTCTCAGACATAGACGGAAGTAGGTCTTGGACAGGAATGCGCGAAGTGCTCAAAGCCGCTTCGTCAAACCTTTCTTGACTTGGTCGCTGGAAGGACCGCTCGAAGTGCTACCAGGTGTAATGGGGCGCTGTTCACAACAGTCCCCGAAACACGGCACACACGCTTGTGCCAGAGGAAGCAATTCTCACAGAGAATCTGGAGAGAAGACGACTTGAGGGCTTGAGAGAAAATTTGCAACTGAATTAAAATGCTTATGGTTCCTGTCGCTACTTGTAAATGAACCCCAAGGGATCCTACACGCTTTATAACTAAAACCTAAACATACACAATAAAACCTATGAATCTGATATATAAAACCTTGGGTACACTGAGGTTGAACCCACGAGATCTTCTGGAAACTTGAACTTGAAGTGATGTGGAAGGTTCCCTGTGAAGTGATTGGCTACAGCCACTCACTTTGGGTGTCAAGGACACGTCGGTCTCATCACCAGTGCAGTTTCCCAAGTAGGAACCATCACTCAGTACTTGATTAGTACATGGATGTCATCACTCTGTACTGATTAGTACATGTGAACAACATTGTGCACTGATCAGCACAGAGAGCGCTCGTGACGTCATGGGATGACGTCACATGTGCATGTGGGGACTGTTGTACCGTAATCCCTTTGTTAATTGTCTCTCCACAATGCACACTGAAGGTGGTGTGTGGCACACTAGATCTGGAAACAGATCCACGTTCATGTAATGGCTAGGTATAGCCCATTACAGGAGAGCGTCAGTATCCCTCTGAAGGACGACTCAGGGCACGCAGTGAGTTCGTCGTCGATAGCTCCAACCACCTTCTGTTGTTCGTCAGGCTAGTCACACATAAGCCCTACATTTGCGGGTGAGCTCCCTTGTGATTTTTCACTAGTGGAGGTCTCAAGCAGGCAGTGTGGCAACTATGGCCCGAATGACAAGAGCGCGGCGAGAAGCATTGGCTCGATTCGGTGCGATGTTTCTGACGTCTAGTGAAGATCCCTCGCCACCAAGCTCGCCATTGTCAAGCGAAGGTCAAGTCAACACAATTGAAGGTTCTGCCTCCAGTGTGGAGATTGCCAGTGTTACGGCGAACGTGGTTTTGGTCGCCGACGAGAACCAGCCAAATGTAGTGACAATGGCGAACGGCGGTTCTGCAGCTTGTAAGGATCCCCCGAGTGAATTGCTTGGCGTTCGTGTCGATCCTGCTGCGGGCGAGAATCCGCGGGCGTCCATTCAGGATAATGAATGTGAATCTCCACTCCCGGTTCAGCCGTGCGCAAATAGGCGAACACGACGGTTGCAGATTGTTGAAAGTGATTCTGAGGGGGAGACGAATCAGCGGAGTCCCAGCGCTACGAGCGCGTTCCAAGTCAAGTGTCTGGGAAGCGCAGACGCGCACCAATCTTCGACGAGTCTAGCGACGAATCTGAAGGTAATTGGCTGCCAATGGAGCATGTTGGCGGCTCGCATAAGAGGTCCCAGCGCAGTCGACATCAAGCTGCTGTTGAGACAAGCGATGATTCCGATCCAGAGTTTGTGGCTTCGCTACTCGCGCCTGAGGACGTAGGTCAGTCTGCATCAGCTGACATCGATCCTGAAGGTCTTTACATCTTCCTCCGCGCTGACGACTATCGGTTGAAGATTGTCAACGGCGTTGAGGTTGAGCAGTTCCATGTTGTATGGCTCGAGCCAAGTGGCAAGGCAACTGGGAAGGCAAGGACTTCAACGACTTGGGAACCAGAGGAATCGTTTGCTATGACCGAGGATGGCAAGGATGCTATAGAAATCCTCCGCAAGTTTAATCGAGCGCGTTTGACCAAGCCAAGCATGACTTTCGATCAGTTCATCAAGACGCCAGAGATGAGAAGGGGTATGACTGCCGACGACGACGGCTTGAGTGTCTTCAACAGCCTAAAGCTCGCCCTTGAGTTGGCTGGTGTGAACGTCGCTCCGTTCGACAAAGCGTTTGAAT
>VFIW01000109.1:0-141398 GCA_006386115.1 Globisporangium splendens
GTACCACCATCGTGTTGCCCATGTAATGTTACGCAGGTATACAAACTTTCATTCAATTTGGTTCATTACTGAGGTCGCGCGAGCATAGTGTCGATAACAAGTGTGCCTTGTACATAGACGAGTCAGGAAGTACCACTGTCGTGTTGTCCACATAAAATTACATAAGTATACAAACTTTCATTCAATTTGCATTTATATTGAGGTCGCGCAAGCAGAGTGTCGATTACAAGGGTACCGTGTACATAGACGAGTCAGGAAGTACCACTGTCGTGTTGTCCATGTAAAGTTACATAGGTATACAAACTTTCATACAATTTGCATTTATATTCGCTTTCTATTGTCCCAATCACACTCGCACCTGTGGAAATCGATATTTGTCGCATAGCCGTGCGTCCCCCGGTCAAATGTGATACTTCCATCGCATTCCCCATACAAAAATACATACAAGTGCAAGTTTTCACGAGGTTTCGAGCACTTTTGCATGACACTCAAATAGAGTGGTACACGGTGCATAGACAGGTCTGAAAGTCCCACAGTCGTGTTCGCGATACAAAAGTAGGCAGGTATACAAAGTTTCATACAAATTGGCCCCCCCCCTGTAGCCCGCGCTGCAAGCACATTCGTCTTTGACTTCCATTGAGTATACTATACAAACTGACAGACAAATCGATGTGGTCCACCCTAACCATGTTTATATTTAGACCTAATTGAAATATTTCATGCAGAAACCCCGAAGATATCGGTGGTTAAGTTAATATAGAAAAGCCGAGCCAAAACGGCACATCATTTTCGTCCAAAAAGTTTGGGCACATCATGGTTAAGTTAATATAGAAAAGCCGAGCCAAAATTGCTCGTCATGGTTTTGCCGGCAGAGCCTAACCACTTTGACTTGAAATTTGTATGATGACGAGCCTGTTTAGGGACCCTAAACCCGGCCCCCAGCCTCTCCGACCGGGCCAAACGGTGCTGCTCCTCGGCACCGGCGGCGTCTCGATCGCCGGACTGCAGTTTGCGAAGGCAGCAGGTGCCACTGCCATCATCACGTCGTCGTCCGACGAAAAACTGGCGTTTGTCAAGGAGAAATTTGGGGCGGACCACGTCATCAACTATCGCAAGACGCCGAACTGGGCTGAGGAAGTCATTCGAATCACTAGCGGTCGTGGTGTTGACCACGTTCTTGAGACGGGCGGCCCTGGCACCATTGAGCAAAGCATCCGTTCCTGCAAAGTGGGTGGTGTTGTAGACCTCATTGGCTTCCTTGCTTCGGCGGAGAAGCAGAGTCTTCCGGATGTCGCGATGCTGACGCTGTTCCACCAAGCGATCCTGCGTGGCGTGCAGGTCGGCAGTACGCAGTTGATGCGCGACCTCGTCCGCTTTGTGACCAACCAGAAAATCCAACCGCACGTCGACAAGTCGTTCTCGTTCTACGCTCGTGAGCAGGTGCATGAGGCGTTCGAGTATCTCCAGTCGAGCAAGCAGGTCGGCAAAATCGGCATCGAATTTTAGACGCGCATCAGAGAGTCCACACAGGCGACAGTCAACGACAGACACGCCACGCATCCAGTGAGGCTTTGGATCAACGTGATCTTTGTCCATGTGTTTTTTTTGTTGAAGTAAAAAGCAATTCACACGATTCAAACATTCAATTCAAATTGCAGTTTCGTTTTGTCGCACTGTATTCCTTCAATAAACCTCAAAACCTCACTCCGCTTTTGTCTCCGCGCTTTCATTATCCAATTTGCGGCGATGGAGAGCACGCCGGAAGACCTAGGGGATGCAGAAACTCAGCGTTACGTCTTCGTCGCATCGCCTCTAGAGTCGGCGAGCTCGCAAACGACGGAAGTGCTGGAAACACCGCTGGAGACACCGCTGCAGACGCCACTGCAGACGCCTCAGCAGACGCCGCCCCAATCGCCTCTGCTACCGCTTGCACAAGATTCCCAACAGTCGCCCTCGTCTCCGTTTCTGTCGCCGTCCCCTCCATCGATGGGGCTTCCCGAGTTCGTCTCCCCTACGCCGACTCCCTCGCCGACTCCCTCGCCATCACCACCCCCGTCAGAGCCAGTAGACCCGTCGCAGAGTCCGATGTCTTCTGCTGTTCAGCCTGTTGTGTCGGTAAGTGGTCGAGGAGAGGGACGCACTGCGGAACGGGCCATCGTTGCCGAGGGGCTCGGTGGTGCTTGTGACTCGTTCCAGCGTTCTTCTCCACCAACCGGATCGATTCGTGGGGTCTCTTCTGAAGGGGTCATCGTTGCTGGGTGGCCCAGTGGTGCTAGTGACCCCTTTCGCGAGGAGATCAAGCATACGAACCCGATCTGGTTGGATGACTATTTGCCGAACACAGCGGGTTGGAAGGTAGAGGGTATTGAGGTTTGTTTGTACGCGACGGATAAGCTCACCATCTTGAACACGTGTTATGTAGATTTGCTGGATCGAAATATGCGGGAGAAGTTTAGTTTTGATCGTAGTTTGTTTTACATTGATATATTTTTTCGATGGCGATTTTTCAGAAGAGGGGTGCGGCCGCGTGTGCATCCTGATGATTTGACGATCTCCTGGAGCGCGTTTGTCATCCAATTTTCAAGAGACCCATCGGCGTGGATCGAGAATCGGTACCTGAGAGAGTACGAGAAGTTCATGAACCGCTCTACACTCGGCCCGATAATGGCGGTCCATGAAGAATCGATGAAGATTGGGCAACGATGCGCCGTTCCTCCCGAGCTCAAGTGTTCGTTCTGCTACAAGGGTACCGCGCATATGCCACAACATACAAGATCGGCCATTTTGGCTCGAGTAGTATCGTCAGATTTTGCGACGGTCGAAGCGCCATTGCGTCAAGCCATTGAACGGTTGGATGAATGCGTAGCATCAACGTCTGCGGGATCTGCTCATGCATCACAAGCATCGCAAGTATCGACATCGACGGAGTTTGCGGAACTGCGTCGAGAGAACGAGGAGCTGCAAAGGAGGCTGGCAACAATCGCACAGACAGCTGCCAAAAGAAGAAGGCCGTAGAGTAATGTCAACGTGAAGCGTTTGAGGGTTTAGGGTCCCTAAACAGGCACAGTGCGTCCCTCTCTTTTGATAATGACATACAGAGAGCACGAGCCAAATGGCTCTCTATCAGGGCTCTCTGCTGCTGCTGCAAAGCAAGCTCTCTATCGGGTTTCTTCTTATCCATTTCGATGCACTCAATCTCTCTCTCTCCCTCTCGATCGTTTATTATCAGATGTCATATAGCGCATACTGAAACCGAGTGTGATTGTGGCTCTGTATCAGATGTCATATAGCGCATACTGAAACCGAGCGTGATTGTGGCTCTGTATCAGATGTCAAAGCGTTTGAGTAAAATCGTCAAGGATGTTCTCAATAAGTAAATTTTGGATGTTGACTGTGTTGTTGTGTGTGCACATTTGTGTTGAGTTGTTTTCTATCCTATTGAAAAATAAGCAGTTGGAGTCTAGGCTTCGTGCCTGATCGCACAGTCAAAAAAAGTGATATATCTGAGAGGGGTTTCGGCGTTCAGTGAAGGCACACTGTAAATCAACTCCCATGTTTTCGAGTAAACGATCAATGGCCAGACATTCATGGTATTTCACAAAACTGCCCACATGGCAGCTGCAAAAATTACTCTAATTGTTTGAGCCTGCAGCCTACCTCACTCAAACATGTAATAACTCTTGGAAAACAACAAAAAAGATATTATTCTTGAAGCATTATCCACTCATATTTTCCAGTGGTGATTTCATACGAGAAAAACGTTGGCGAAGCCAAATTTTATCTAGCGGCAACGTATCATGGTCTAAAACACAAAACCCTCACACATCGCATTTCCGAGCCAGTTGCGATGAGATGGCCGGGGACACCCTCGCCGGCGGATTCGTTTCGTTTCGTTGTGGAGAAAATTTGACCGCACATCATGGGACTGGTTTTTATCGCAACCTCGTATTTTCTTAGGTATATTTAGAGCTCAGGATCGTCTTTAAAAGTTAAATATTGGCTCAGTGGTGAGCCAATTAAACAAATCTGTTCCAAAACAGAGAATGACGGATGGAAAGTTTACTGTGAAGATTATTCGCTTATCTCAGGGCAGCTTGGACTGGCGGGCGTTAAAGGATCAGACTGGTAGTTGAATGGGTTGGCGAGTGGATTGTGTTGATGGGTGGATCCGTTTAGTGGCTGGGCCAGTCTGTTGGATCGGCCAGTCGCAGATGGGTGGTTGGAATTGTCTCAGCGCGCCGCCACGTGTTCAACGAGCATTGTTTCTGCTCTATGGGTCTCATTCGCAGAGTTGTTCTGTACCAGACAGTTGTCGACCGCACAAGTGCATGCCGAACGCTTTTGCTGTGTGCTTGGGAGTGATGCGTGTGCTGTCGTTTTATTGCGTGTGTAGAGATCGAGCGGAGCGAAGCTATCGCTGTTATTGTGGGCTGATTTGTGATGAACAGCAGGAAACGGCGGATACGAAGAAAGTGATATGCGGACCAAGAGACCCAACACAGAGTGCGCCATACCTGATATGGTGAAAGAAAGCGGCGCTGAAAACTACCCAATTCGTTTTATCAAGGAAACGCTCTCAAATTGGAGAGCGTTGAAAGCACGAAACCTGAGAGCTACCCAGCTTAAATTCGCGACAGAGGTAAATGCCAACCTTTTGACGTTTCGCAGCTGGTTGACGAAGTCCAAGCAAATATTTGCAACAGCAAATGGCGAAACAATTTATGCAGAGCGGAAGAACTTTTCATTGGCAAAGAGGCAAGCGATTGAGTGTCTTATCCAGAGACTCCGTGACATGGATCGCATTTTACTCAGCGATGTGGTGGAATGCATCCAGAAGCAGGCTCCAGAGCTTCTGCAAGGGAACACGTACGACAACCGGAGACGCATTTCAGAGCGCGTTATCAAGAAGGCACTCGCTACCGCGAATGGGTTCAACAAAGTATCGGCAAATATTGGCGCTGTGCTTCGCGACCGCTGTCTCAGTGTGATGAACGCAACATGCAGCTGCAAGCGGAAGCGCGGATCTCGCTGTCAAAACCGGTCGAAGAATGTCGAGTGTGGGGATTCGACATGTTCAGTGGGAAACCAATGTACCGACCGTGCTCTTCAAGATCTCCAATGCGCTGCCACAATTGTTCGGGAAAGCGGTGCTGATGGGCGTGGTTTATATGCGAGTGAGAGCATTGCAAAGGGTGTATTTGTGGCGGAGTTTGTGGCGGAGTTGATATGCGAGTCAGAAAAGAAAGCTCGTCATTCGCGCCACCGAAACGTGTACGCGATTGGAATATCCGACACAGTGATCATCAACCTATCTCGACACGCCAACAATGCCCGATTCAAGAATCATTCACATAACCAGATTGCAAAAGTAGACGTGGTTGATCTGCAATTCGTTACGGATTGCTGTTTTTTCGATCAAACCCATCAAGGCAGGGGAAGAAATTATGTTTGATTACAGAGAGGACTGCTAGTTCAGCAAAAGCAATTGTGGATGCCAGGACTAAGTCACTTGTTGAGGATGTAGTTTTTGGTTGCATTTAAAGCAAATTAATCCTTTCGTGAAATAAAACCGCACTCTCCGAACTGTATACTTTTTCGAGTCTTCGAGTTAACGTTGACTCTACAAATCAACGACAGCCAACGTGTGTATCGCGATATCGGTACAGCTTATTGTACCCCCAACGATTCATTCTAAACACTGGGTCGCCTGAAACGATGCAGTCACAGGCCGCATACACCTGTGTATGCTGTCACTTATGAACACGATGCGAACACAAGATATACTTCCCCCTCTGCGACACTCAGTTTCACCATGAACACGAAACACACGATGTGAACACAAAATTTGATTTTCCACCCAAAACAAATAAAAGGGAAACTATCACAGTTGAATATGTGTTGTCCCAGGTGGCAAGATGCGTATTTGACTTGTAAGTCGCCGCTCCTTTGCAAGAAGAATACGGTCCAGGATGTGGAACACGCGGGATTTTCAGACTGGTGATCTGTTAAACATGCAAGAGTTGAGGTAGAAACACATTTATTGGACTGTCAATTTATTGCTTATTGTATTCAAACCCATAATTAGTTTTGGCACCACTCGAAGAAAGATTGCAGTCGGTCTGGGCTTGCGGATACAATTTTGAAAGTGAGATTGAGTTCGTTACCATTAAGGCAAATCCTATTGGAATTTGTTCTGTTGGATCAATGTTTGTCTGCTCAATATCGACCTCGAGCAGAAAGAGGCGAATTGTCTCGTCCCACAAGCGCGACGCTTGCTTCAAAACGTAGAGACTCTTTCGCAGTCTGCAAACGAGTTGATTATCAGTGAATGCCGCTGGGTTGTCGGTGTCCTTGACGCAGTTCTTGATGTGGATCTCAAGCGACCCTTTCAGGGCCTCCACGAAGATTGCTTTTACAAGGTCTCAGTTCAGCAAGGCAGTGTCCACGTCCCACTGCTGGAAGTGCATCGTTTCAGTGCAACTCTCCGCGAGTAATGTTCGGACCAATTTCAGAGTAGCGTCCGGTGCATAGGTCTCTTCATGACCAATGTCATCCCGTTTTGCTGCGGAGTGTGCGGCACAGCCTACTCGCGCTTGATATCACAGGCACTCAAGTAATCGACAAAGCGCTTGCCGGTGTAGTCGCCACCATTGTCTGACCTGTGACGCTTGATCTTGTTGTCGGTCAGGTTCTCGGGCTCGGATTTGTAGATCTTGAACTTGTCGAGGGCTTCCGATTTCTTCTTCATGAAGTAGACCGACACATGTCGAGTGCAGTCATCAACGAACACAATCGCATAGGGACTTTCTCCTGGGTCTTGGTTTGCGTTGGCTCCATCATGTCAGTGTGGACCAACTCAAGCACCCACTTGGTCTTCACCTTGTTCGCAGGTTGTCGACAGCCATCTTTCCCATGCAGCATCCTTCGCAGACTTCTTCAACTGTATCTTCACTCTTGATCGCAGGAAGTCTTTCAGTCATCGTTCTGAGATTCTGGTATCGCTGGAAACGGATGTGGCCGAGCTTGGCATGCATTAGTTCCCACTCGGAGCATGCATTACCATTCAGCCGGCGGCACGCTTCCCTCAGCACGGTGCGGACCTTGTAGATAATGCCATCGCGCTTCTGGTCATGACCGTTTCTTGGCCAAACTTAAAGCCGCACTTGTATCGACCGGACTCAGCTCTCACCCCCTTCTCGGCGAGTTCCGAGACTGAGAGCAGGTTCCCGTCAAATGCCGGAATGTAGAGCACATCGGACAGCGTGATCTCGACGCCATCTTGCACCTTGAGACACCCGTCCGTGATGACGATCTGGATCGGGGTCGACAAGCTCTGCATGGTCACACAATTTTCGCGTCGACTTGTCATGTGAGCTGGCTCCTGAGTCCACCAGCCACACAGACTTGCCGAGGCTCATCGCAGCTGCAGCAGCGTACCGGTGCTCAGTCCTTTCAGCAGCTCGGCGGTCTTGCTGGTCTTCGAACTTCTTTTTGCGACAGTCGGCCTCCTTATGACCGACCTTCTTGCAGTTGTTGCACTTGCTGTTGAAGGGATTCAAGTTGTTCGAGTTCCCGTTGCGGAGCATCTCGTTTGCAAACACGTTTTCGGTCAGAGCACTGCTATAGCCACTGGGGCCGGCCTCGTAGCGTGACGTCAAGGTAGAATCTGGCACGTTTTACCGAGCACGTGGACCGGTTCAAAGAGCTCGTGACGAACCTCGAGATAATTAACAAGACCGTCGAGGAGACTCGCCAAATCGTGCTCCTTGGCACTCTCCCCTTTTGATCTCCAGCGATACGGAGTACACGATCAACCTCGGCTTGAGCCAACAGATCGAGTCACTCTATGTAGCCGACCCCAGTGGCTATAGCAGTGCTCTGACCGAAAACGTGTTTGCAAACGAGATGCTCCGCAACGGGAACTCGAACAACTTGAATCCCTTCAACGGCAAGTGCAACAACTGCAAGAAGGTCGGTCATAAGGAGGCCGACTGTCGCAAAAAGAAGTTCGAAGACCAGCAAGACCGCCGAGCTGCTGAAAGGACTGAGCACCGGTACGCTGCTGCAGCTGCGATGAGCCTCGGCAAGTCTGTGTGGCTGGTGGACTCAGGAGCCAGCTCACATGACAAGTCGACGCGAAAATTGTGTGACCATGCAGAGCTTGTCGACCCCGATCCAGATCGTCATCACGGACGGGTGTCTCAAGGTGCAAGATGGCGTCGAGATCACGCTGTCCGATGTGCTCTACATTCCGGCATTTGACGGGAACCTGCTCTCAGTCTCGGAACTCGCCGAGAAGGGGGTGAGAGCTGAGTCCGGTCGATACAAGTGCGGCTTTAAGTTTGGCCAAGAAACGGTCATGACCAGAAGCGCGATGGCATTATCTACAAGGTCCGCACCGTGCTGAGGGAAGCGTGCCGCCGGCTGAATGGTAATGCATGCTCCGAGTGGGAACTAATGCATGCCAAGCTCGGCCACATCCGTTTCCAGCGATACCAGAATCTCAGAACGATGACTGAAAGACTTCCTGCGATCAAGAGTGAAGATACAGTTGAAGAAGTCTGCGAAGGATGCTGCATGGGAAAGATGGCTGTCGACAACCTGCGAACAAGGTGAAGACCAAGTGGGTGCTTGAGTTGGTCCACACTGACATGATGGAGCCAACGCAAACCAAGACCCAGGAGAAAGTCCCTATGCGATTGTGTTCGTTGATGACTGCACTCGACATGTGTCGGTCTACTTCATGAAGAAGAAATCGGAAGCCCTCGACAAGTTCAAGATCTACAAATCCGAGCCCGAGAACCTGACCGACAACAAGATCAAGCGTCACAGGTCAGACAATGGTGGCGACTACACCGGCAAGCGCTTTGTCGATTACTTGAGTGCCTGTGATATCAAGCGCGAGTAGGCTGTGCCGCACACTCCGCAGCAAAACGGGATGACATTGGTTATGAAGAGACCTATGCACCGGACGCTACTCTGAAATTGGTCCGAACATTACTCGCGGAGAGTTGCACTGAAACGATGCACTTCCAGCAGTGGGACGTGGACACTGCCTTGCTGAACTGAGACCTTGTAAAAGCAATCTTCGTGGAGGCCCCGAAAGGGTCGCTTGAGATCCACATCAAGAACTGCGTCAAGGACACCGACAACCCAGCGGCATTCACTGATAATCAACTCGTTTGCAGACTGCGAAAGAGTCTCTACGTTTTGAAGCAAGCGTCGCGCTTGTGGGACGAGACAATTCGCCTCTTTCTGCTCGAGGTCGATATTGAGCAGACAAACATTGATCCAACAGAACAAATTCCAATAGGATTTGCCTTAATGGTAACGAACTCAATCTCACTTTCAAAATTGTATCCGCAAGCCCAGACCGACTGCAATCTTTCTTCGAGTGGTGCCAAAACTAATTATGGGTTTGAATACAATAAGCAATAAATTGACAGTCCAATAAATGTGTTTCTACCTCAACTCTTGCATGTTTAACAGATCACCAGTCTGAAAATCCCGCGTGTTCCACATCCTGGACCGTATTCTTCTTGCAAAGGAGCGGCGACTTACAAGTCAAATACGCATCTTGCCACCTGGGACAACACATATTCAACTGTGATAGTTTCCCTTTTATTTGTTTTGGGTGGAAAATCAAATTTTGTGTTCACATCGTGTGTTTCGTGTTCATGGTGAAACTGAGTGTCGCAGAGGGGGAAGTATATCTTGTGTTCGCATCGTGTTCATAAGTGACAGCATACACAGGTGTATGCGGCCTGTGACTGCATCGTTTCAGGCGACCCAGTGTTTAGAATGAATCGTTGGGGGTACAATAAGCTGTACCGATATCGCGATACACACGTTGGCTGTCGTTGATTTGTAGAGTCAACGTTAACTCGAAGACTCGAAAAAGTATACAGTTCGGAGAGTGCGGTTTTATTTCACGAAAGGATTAATTTGCTTTAAATGCAACCAAAAACTACATCCTCAACAAGTGACTTAGTCCTGGCATCCACAATTGCTTTTGCTGAACTAGCAGTCCTCTCTGTAATCAAACATAATTTCTTCCCCTGCCTTGATGGGTTTGATCGAAAAAACAGCAATCCGTAACGAATTGCAGATCAACCACGTCTACTTTTGCAATCTGGTTATGTGAATGATTCTTGAATCGGGCATTGTTGGCGTGTCGAGATAGGTTGATGATCACTGTGTCGGATATTCCAATCGCGTACACGTTTCGGTGGCGCGAATGACGAGCTTTCTTTTCTGACTCGCATATCAACTCCGCCACAAACTCCGCCACAAATACACCCTTTGCAATGCTCTCACTCGCATATAAACCACGCCCATCAGCACCGCTTTCCCGAACAATTGTGGCAGCGCATTGGAGATCTTGAAGAGCACGGTCGGTACATTGGTTTCCCACTGAACATGTCGAATCCCCACACTCGACATTCTTCGACCGGTTTTGACAGCGAGATCCGCGCTTCCGCTTGCAGCTGCATGTTGCGTTCATCACACTGAGACAGCGGTCGCGAAGCACAGCGCCAATATTTGCCGATACTTTGTTGAACCCATTCGCGGTAGCGAGTGCCTTCTTGATAACGCGCTCTGAAATGCGTCTCCGGTTGTCGTACGTGTTCCCTTGCAGAAGCTCTGGAGCCTGCTTCTGGATGCATTCCACCACATCGCTGAGTAAAATGCGATCCATGTCACGGAGTCTCTGGATAAGACACTCAATCGCTTGCCTCTTTGCCAATGAAAAGTTCTTCCGCTCTGCATAAATTGTTTCGCCATTTGCTGTTGCAAATATTTGCTTGGACTTCGTCAACCAGCTGCGAAACGTCAAAAGGTTGGCATTTACCTCTGTCGCGAATTTAAGCTGGGTAGCTCTCAGGTTTCGTGCTTTCAACGCTCTCCAATTTGAGAGCGTTTCCTTGATAAAACGAATTGGGTAGTTTTCAGCGCCGCTTTCTTTCACCATATCAGGTATGGCGCACTCTGTGTTGGGTCTCTTGGTCCGCATATCACTTTCTTCGTATCCGCCGTTTCCTGCTGTTCATCACAAATCAGCCCACAATAACAGCGATAGCTTCGCTCCGCTCGATCTCTACACACGCAATAAAACGACAGCACACGCATCACTCCCAAGCACACAGCAAAAGCGTTCGGCATGCACTTGTGCGGTCGACAACTGTCTGGTACAGAACAACTCTGCGAATGAGACCCATAGAGCAGAAACAATGCTCGTTGAACACGTGGCGGCGCGCTGAGACAATTCCAACCACCCATCTGCGACTGGCCGATCCAACAGACTGGCCCAGCCACTAAACGGATCCACCCATCAACACAATCCACTCGCCAACCCATTCAACTACCAGTCTGATCCTTTAACGCCCGCCAGTCCAAGCTGCCCTGAGATAAGCGAATAATCTTCACAGTAAACTTTCCATCCGTCATTCTCTGTTTTGGAACAGATTTGTTTAATTGGCTCACCACTGAGCCAATATTTAACTTTTAAAGACGATCCTGAGCTCTAAATATACCTAAGAAAATACGAGGTTGCGATAAAAACCAGTCCCATGATGTGCGGTCAAATTTTCTCCACAACGAAACGAAACGAATCCGCCGGCGAGGGTGTCCCCGGCCATCTCATCGCAACTGGCTCGGAAATGCGATGTGTGAGGGTTTTGTGTTTTAGACCATGATACGTTGCCGCTAGATAAAATTTGGCTTCGCCAACGTTTTTCTCGTATGAAATCACCACTGGAAAATATGAGTGGATAATGCTTCAAGAATAATATCTTTTTTGTTGTTTTCCAAGAGTTATTACATGTTTGAGTGAGGTAGGCTGCAGGCTCAAACAATTAGAGTAATTTTTGCAGCTGCCATGTGGGCAGTTTTGTGAAATACCATGAATGTCTGGCCATTGATCGTTTACTCGAAAACATGGGAGTTGATTTACAGTGTGCCTTCACTGAACGCCGAAACCCCTCTCAGATATATCACTTTTTTTGACTGTGCGATCAGGCACGAAGCCTAGACTCCAACTGCTTATTTTTCAATAGGATAGAAAACAACTCAACACAAATGTGCACACACAACAACACAGTCAACATCCAAAATTTACTTATTGAGAACATCCTTGACGATTTTACTCAAACGCTTTGGCATCCAATTCAGAGCCACAATCACACTCGGTTTCAGTATGCGCTATATGACATCTGATACAGAGCCACAATCACGCTCGGTTTCAGTATGCGCTATATGACATCTGATAATAAACGATCGAGAGGGAGAGAGAGAGATTGAGTGCATCGAAATGGATAAGAAGAAACCCGATAGAGAGCTTGCTTTGCAGCAGCAGCAGAGAGCCCTGATAGAGAGCCATTTGGCTCGTGCTCTCTGTATGTCATTATCAAAAGAGAGGGACGCACTGTGCCTGTTTAGGGACCCTAAACCCTACAACACCACCAACACTCGACGATACTCCACGCCACTTTCGGATATTTACTCGCAATCACACTGCCCGGCTCTTTACACACTCAACACACCATGTCACGGATCACACTTCACTCGACACTACAGCAGTCACAAACAAACAACTCAGCACCATCTGCTATATGCTTCGTGGGTTCCTGTCAGCACACACAATATACATTTGCTCGCTTTTATCCATGTGTCCGACATTCCACACAAATGTTGATGAGTATCGAGTCTGCGCAGACACAGTGATCATTACAGTTACTCAGATACACAAACTTGCATACAATCTCGCACTCTGCATGTTTCTAAACACTCCTATCATCCTTCTTGTTGTCTCAGTACCCTTGTATCATTCACTCACACACTCATTCCAAATATCACCAATCACAATACCATCTACAATGTATGATACTTCACACCACTTTGGAATATCCACTTACACCCACACTGCCCAGCTCTTCACACACTCAGCACACCATGTCACGGATCACACTTCACTCGACACTACAGCAGTCACAAACAAACAACTCAGCTACTTATGTTGTATGCTTCGTGAGTTCCTCTTCGCGCACACAATATACATCTACTCACATTCATCAGTATCATCATCACAAACCATATGATATGTACGACACTAGAATTCACATTTTTGCGTTTGTAGTCTTATTCTCACATAATGTCATACAAATTCACTTTACGTGGTTCTTCTCTCAACATCACATCCATATACATACTTGAGGTGTCACCATATCCACACACATGATATGTTGCTCGCGCGCTCCATCAAACAACAAACAAGTGTGTCCGACATTGTATACAAATGTTGATGAGTATTGAGTCTGCGCAGACACGATGATCATTGAAGTGGTACAGTGTATGTATACATGTCAGGAGGTACCACATCGTGTTGCATCGTTACAGTTACGCAGGTACACAAACTTTCATACAATCTCGCACTCTACATGTTTACTAACACTCATATCACACTCGTTGCTGTTGCCTTCCATGCATCAGTCACCAATGTCATGCTTCGACTTGCTCACATCAGGAATATTGGTAGCTCAAGCAGGCGGAGCACAATCCCACATCTGCACAAGTCTCATACGAACCTGCTGAGTATTTCGAATATACATGCGCTGCCCAAGTATAGTGGTACAGTGTATAGTGGTACAGTGTATGTATACGTAACAGGAGGTACCACCATCGTGTTGCCTATGTAATGTTACGCAGGTATACAAACTTTCATTCAATTTGGTTCATTACTGACGTCACGCGAGCATAGTGTCGATATCAAGTGTGCCGTGTACATAGACGAGTCAGGAAGTACCACTGTCGTGTTGTCCACATAAAATTACATAAGTATACAAACTTTCATACAATTTGCATTTATATTGAGGTCGCGCAAGCAGAGTGTCGATTACAAGGGTACCGTGTACATAGACGAGTCAGGAAGTACCACTGTCGTGTTGCCCGCATAAAGTTACATAGGTATACAAACTTTCATACAATTTGCCTTTATATTCGCTTTCTATTGTCCCAATCACACTCGCACCTGTGGAAATCGATATTTGTCGCATAGCCGTGCGTCCCCCGTCAAATGTGATACTTCCATCGCATTCCCCATACAAAAATACATACAAGTGCAAGTTTTCACGAGGTTTCGAGCACTTTTGCATGACACTCAAATAGAGTGGTACACGATGCATAGACAGGTCTGAAAGTCCCACAGTCGTGTTCGCGATACAAAAGTAGGCAGGTATACAAAGTTTCATACAAATTGGCCCCCCCCCTGTAGCCCGCGCTGCAAGCACATTCGTCTTTGACTTCCATTGAGTATACTATACAAACTGACAGACAAATAGATGTGGTCCACCCTAACCATGTTTCTATTTAGACCTAATTGAAATATTTCATGCAGAAACCCCGAAGATATCGGTGGTTAAGTTAATATAGAAAAGCCGAGCCAAAATTGCTCGTCATGGTTTTGCCGGCAGAGCCTAACCACTTTGACTTGAAATTTGTATGATGACGAGCCTTTTTAGGGACTCATTCGGGTGGGTACTGAAAGTGTAGTGAGTAATTTGGTATAAACGTGGATCTGGGTCGGGTGGGCTTTCTCACGCCACGGGTTTCTAAAAATGACGTGTTCTTTTTATGGCGGTCTTCGCAGGAGGCTCGACAGCACCGCCGTCACCATTGTCGCGATGCCTGTGCTGCAAGCATTCGAAGAGCTCACTTGAGCATTCTACACAGCCAATTCATCGCAGTCGCGCAAGATATGGCACTACGGCCGTCGTTGGGGGAGGGGGGTTATACAGCTCCAGTGTAAGTGCGCACACTGCGTTGCTTTTGGCTGGAGGGATGGTGATTGAGCAGGAAGGAAGGGGTGCACTGGCAGATGCGGGGAAAAGGGATGCGTAATGTTGACAGTGAAACCCGAGTCTCTGCAGGTGGGTCTCTGCACACCCACCCGCAAGTCAGGGCGGTTCTGGCCGGGTGGATGGGCAACTCGACCAATAAAAACCAATAGAACAACGAGGGAGCGATACAACTGATCATGAGTGGCTATTAGTGTGAATAAAGCAGCTTTAGGATCCAATCGCTGTGCCAGAGGCAGGTGAGCTGCGCAGCCCGGTCTCCGACTGGAATGGGTCCATGGGCTCGTGGGCGGGCCTGCATGAAAGAGAGCCATGCGTTCGAAACGTGAGGAGCGTCGAGACCGCTGTCCCCACTCACTTCTCGTCCAGCACGCCAAGAGTGAGTCGTTGGTCCATGTGCCATGTCTGTATGTCTTTGTGATTGAGTGACGTGTAGTGCGTGCACGCACGACAATATGCTCACGTCTCCTCCCTCTGTTTTTATTGCCGATTGGCATTCGTTTCCGAATAGACTCGTTGTTCTTCGCACACCCCACTCCTTCCTGCTTTATTCAACTATGGCTATTGAAGATCTATTTTGCGAAGAAGAGAGCGTGACGCTGGCGTGCCTTGAGGAGTCGTCCAGTGCGCCTATTATAACAGTGGACGCGAATGAGGTCCTGGACATGCTACTGCAGCAGGAAGCTCGCGGAGGGTGCATCGAGCGGAACCCCAAATACTTGAGCGATGTCCAGTGCCACGGCATGGAATCGACGTGGCGCCGCAAGATCTGCCACTGGATGTTCGAGGTCCGTTCCGCAATGTATACTATGATGTCTGAACGTTGATGAAACTCACTTCTTTTTTCTTTTGCATTATTTAGACTGGAAAGGCGTTCGAGCTCGCCAAAGACACCGTCGGCTGCGCGATTCATTTTATGGACCAATATTTGTCCGTTCTCTCAGTCGACAAGATCATGCTCCAGCTCCTGTCCATGGTGTGTATGTACGTGGCATCCAAGATGCACGAGTCTCAGCCCATATCAATGGATGAAATGGATCTCCTGTCGCAGCGAAAATTTCCCCGTCAAGATATCTGCGCTGTCGAGAGCCAACTGCTCCAAGTGCTCGGTTGGAGGTTGACCCCACCAACATCATTTACTTTCGCCAGGGACTTCATTCAGACCCTTGATATTCCTGACAAGCAAGAACTCGAGACCCAGGTGCTTGACTTTCTTCAGGATGTGACCGAGGACGTGACATCTTTGCGGTTTAAGAACTCCAGCATCGGTATCTCGGCTGTTCAAGTGGTATGGAACGCGCGTCGCCTTCGTAAACCCAGCACCGTTGTCAAGGATGCCATCCACTCCTTAAATCTGAACACTGGTGATCATGTGACTTGCTACCGGTGGTTGCGAGAGGTGCACCATTCCAAGCACCACCAACCACGTTTTATTAGCGTCGAAGAGCCCAAGATTGATCCATCTCGCTCGGTCAGCCCCACTTCCGTCGAAGATGCCGTGGCAATTGCCTCCCACCAAGTGGAAGCGCATCTTGATGATAACGTTTTTGTGAACGAGAAAATCCGTCCAGTGTCAGCATCAGACGATGATGACGCGCCGAAGAAGAAGAAAGCGCGTCACAATTCTTGTTAGTGCGTGCTTCTTTGTGAATACAGCTCTGACCAATGTCAAGCTTCTGTCCTTCGGCATCATTAGGAATGGAGAGTAGCCTTGACGACACGCAGTGTGTAGACTTCACTTGGGATGGCATCGATCCCAAGCCTCCACTGCTTGATTGTTATTTAAGTGAACACGATGGCGTTATTTAAAAAAAAGACAAGGAACTTTGTGGGAGTGTGTCACGGATATGTGGGGTTTACAATGTGCACCAGGAACGCAACAAATTTGAACAAAGGAAACAGACCACCACAAACCCTCGCGGCACAATCGTACCAATGTTGAACGACTTCGACATCAGTTTATTCATATTGACCAAAAGGTTCAGTATTTCTAAATAAGTTTACGCTGGTAGAATTCCGCTGTGCGAACTCTTTTGGGTTTCCGCTGATTGTCTAGCAAGAGATAGGAGTCCTTATCGCTGTCGTCGTCGTCAGCAGTACGTTTTTCTTCAAATAAACCGCAGAAATCAGTAGCCCACGCTAGACTGAATAGGTGCTCACCAAGATCGGCATCAACCGAGCACGGACTGCGAGCGATGCTAAATCCGTTGACTTCTTTAACTTCGGCAACCGAGCTGACTTCACTGCTGTTCTTAGAGTGATACAGACGAACCAAATAGTGGTATGCGTCGACCATTTCCGATGCACGTAAAAATTCCAGCGACGAGACCACCTTTGCAAACAAGTCTTCCACTTCTATCTGAAGAATCTTGATGTGTATGTATACTGCTGTAATCGCAAGAGTGGACGAGCGATAACCAACAGATTCATAATCTGCAAACACAGACATAGAGAGTCAGTAATAGGAAGGCTTTGAAGCCCAAGCGTGGACAATGTTACCTTCAGTCACATCTTGCAGAAATTCCATCACAGAATCAAGAAGATTTTGGTCGTCGTCAATACGAAGAGCGAAGGTCAGATCTCGAGCAAACGTGAAAGGTGTGAGCGGGCTCAGCTTCCAATCCATGACCTTCATCACCTCTGCTTCGACTTTCCAGATATCTTTTCTGGAAAACTTGTTTTCGCACAGCACCTTCATTTCGTCCTTGGGTTTGATGATCAAAACACAAAATACTCGTGGTTAGTGATACGGCAGCGAGGCAGGTTCCATAGACAATCTAACCATTGAAATTGGCTGAGACTCGCTCATTTTTGACGCAACGGAGAGCGAAACCAATGACAGCAACTGGAGCTTGTGCTTGGAGACGGAATGGCTGGACAAGTATTGATCCATGTAGTTTATCGCACATCCGACAGTATCCTTTGCCATGTCGAATGCACGTCCAGTCTAATCAAAAATGGCACGACATACCAATGTAAGATGCAGATATCTTCGAGCGACGCAGACGAAAAGCTATTACCTCAAACATCCAGCGGCTCATTTTCTGGCGCCACGA
Source organism: Globisporangium splendens (assembly GCA_006386115.1). Lineage (NCBI taxonomy): Eukaryota > Oomycota > Peronosporomycetes > Pythiales > Pythiaceae > Globisporangium > Globisporangium splendens. The sequence continues at coordinate 17,909 of VFIW01000109.1, forward strand.
GGCGAGCATGCCATCGCGTTGCACCTCTTGCAAGTACAAACTGTTTCGCTTGCAACCACTTCGCGTTTCATGAAGCAAGAGCCGCTGAAGCGTCTCAATTGGCTCGACTACTGGAGAAACCGAGGTGGTGGAGCCGCTGTGCAACAGTGGATTCCAGTCGCAATGACCTTCAGCCGTCATTGATTGGCGTGATGTGTCAACCCGTCGCTCCATGTGCCCGGTTAACGGTGTATAGATGGCAATGCAAATGAGTAAATGAGACCATTGCTGGTTATCTACCCATCGCCCTCGGGACGCGACTTTCGCGTCGTTGGCTTCAGGCCTGTGATCCGCTGCGGGACGGAATAATTGGCTGCACAGGACAAAGCCATTTTCGTTCACCTCCACCACCAACACCCATGCAAACGAAAGGGTGCGGAGCTTTTCGCTTTAAAGGCGCTGTGATTGGCGAAAAACCTCTTTTTTCTTGATCGTTCCACTAATCAAAATAGGTAGCTGTAGGTGTTTTAGCCTATGCTGTCATTGCATTGGACGATTGTGTCCCGAACGCAAAGCATCCAATGTTGGGGACACTCGATTCAAACAATTTACAGAAATAGTCGCTTCTTGTCTCTCTCTTTGCAAGGACACGCACGAGACTGTTGCTGTAGGCGCAGAGTGTCACTGCGGCGGCCGACGGGAAGAAGAATCAACAACAGCGTTTTTAACGAAAGTCCACGTCAGTCCACTGCAACCAACCGTGCATCTTGTGCATTCGTTCATCACTTCGTTGGCTGACATTCATGGTGGGCCGTCTCCAGCTGCATGCGTACATGGCGGAAGGACAGAAACCGCTCTTGCAGCAAGAGTCTTGCTTTCTCTTCTGGATGTTTCTGCAGCCACATGATGGTCGTGGATGTCAAAGGGACTGGTGCTTCCAAAACTGACATCGAAATTTATGAGCCGCTCGTTTTGCTGGCCACACCCACGTCACACGCTGCGTGAAGATACCTCCTCCAGCAGTCTTCTGCGCCAGTCCCCTCTCTAAAACTGACCTCTCCCTCCCCTCTCCCGGATGGGCGACCTGTCCGTCCATCGTGAAGAAATGCGACGTGTGGTTGGTCGCACGTTTGACTCCTTTCACTCTCACAATTGCGTGTTTCCTCCTGAAGAAGAAGAAGCGTGCTTTTGGGGATACTGTACATCGAGGATCACGACCAACCTCATGCGAATGGGTGTTGTTTTTGCCAAAGCAATACAAGTGTCCCAACGAGTCGAATTTTGTGTTTCTGTTGCACGAACAATGCAGTCTCCACAGTGTTTGTTTGAGTGTGTGTGTGTGTGTTTTTTTTGCATGGGCGATTGAGCTGGCCGATTCGGAAAAAGAAAACCCATCCGCATTCTCTACTGTACGATGGAATATCAGCCAATGAAAGGAGTGGATCGGCTCGCGCAGCTTCAACGCCGAGCCACTTTGTACGGTATCCGGATAGTATGGCTGGAGCGGGTGATTCGAGGGAACCCAAGGGGTAGGGCGATGCGCACTTGTCGTGAACGCAAGTTGCGTGGGGTTGTGGGCGAGGGTTTTTTGCAGTTGGTGCGGGGGGGCGAATGTGATAGAAAAGAGGAAGAAGATCATGGGAGGAAAAGCGGAAGAAACGGTTTTTGGGTTTGAGGCTGGGCGGGTCTGGTCTGGCAGGCTTGCAGGCACACTGGCAGGCAGCCCAGCCACACCGGCTGTCGGATCACAATCGCAACACCACAGTGGCAACTGGGCCGCAAACCACCACCGCCGCACGCACGCGTGCTCAGCCAGAGAGCGTTCCGCCCCTCAACCAGAAAGGAAATCGCCGCGTCGATCTCGAAACGGACGGCTGGTCGCAAAAGAAGCCAAGCAGGAACGCGCACAGAAAGAAGCACTCATCCCGACCATCCATCTATCCACCCATCGGCCGAAAATACCTGCCGATCCGTCTTTTGATCCTCCCTCTGAACAACACCGAAAGAACGTCTGCACTTACTTGTCCTTCCGCGTGCCAGACAGCCCACTGCGTCAAAGCAACAATGATCGACACGGAAGCCGCCGACACGCTCCTGAGCCTCTCGGCTCCTGATGACCGCAAGTTTGCGTCCCCACTGTATTCGAACGAGATGCCATGGCACGCCAACAAGAAGCGCTCGTTCAATTCGTTTAGTCCATCACCGAATGTGATGGCCAGCTCCCTGCCAACGTCGTCATCTTTTATGCAGCAGCAGCACGCTGGAGAAGGACGATTTGGCTCCATGTCGCTCTTGGCACACAACATTCAAGAACGACCACTGACGTCGATGATTCCGCGCAAGAGTGCCCACCGTGACGACGACGACAGCGACGAAGACATGGATACGGACCAAGAAGACATGTACGACAGCAAAGAGCGCATGCGCTATCGCTCGCCTTTCGATGGACTCGTGGCGGCTGCAAGAGACTATGCCGATATCTCCAACCAGGACGAGAATGACAGCTTTGCGTCCTCCTCGACGAAGAGCTCAGCGTCGAGACCGATCATGATCCCAATGCACCCGAACCGCCACAAGCAGCAAAGCAGTGGCGCGACTTCGTTCCGCTCCGAATTCGGTAGTGCTCCTGCGAGGTCGAACTTGTCGCGAGTAAAGGAAGACTCGTCCTTTTTTTGCCTCGACAGCAGCCCCACTGGCGTCGAAGAAGACAGCGAATGGTTCGACTCGTACCGCGAGAGTACCGAATACAAGCAGCGCGCACGTCTCGCGTCGATTTGTTCTTCCGATGGTGGTAGCGAGTACGGCGGTCTTGGTCGCAAGAACTTTGAAGGGTTCTTGCGCATGGACATCTCGGAACGAGACGAGAATGACCGCTTCCTTGACAACCAAAACCAGCTGCAGGAGGGCATGTCACCGCCAGACTCTCGATACATCGGCAGTTACTCCCCTGAGGCTCGGAGAAAACGCATTGAGCGCTTCCTGGAGAAGCGCAAGCACCGCGTGTGGTCGAAGAAGGTGGACTACGATGTGCGCAAGAATTTTGCAAATTCGCGTTTACGTGTTAAAGGTCGTTTTGTGAAGAAAGAAGACGAAGAGTTGCTGTGCCAGCTCATGAGTTTTACATGATAGTGCCGTGCTATATCGAGGAGCGCTGGCTAGAGATGCTGCGGAGGCGACAACTCGGTGGAGAACGAATTTCATTGACGATGGCTGCGAGCGAGCTTTTCCTCGCTCTTTATGTCGCTCGTAGCTTTTTGGTTGTCGTCGTCCATTTTCCCCATTAATGCAAAGTCAGCGGCCCGTGTGTAGTGTAGATTAGGACCCTTTACCAGTTTTATGAACAAACGAATAAAAAAAACTCCAATAAACAAAAGCAAATCTATTCCATCTTTGTCTTCCACACGTAAACCACGCATTCTCGGTATGCAATCGCTAGAAGATTTGATTCGCGTCCATTCGCCGCCAGTTGATACCGCAAGCTTCTTCAGAAAGTAGGGTTGGTGTGCGTGCACCGGCACATCCATCTGCAGCCCGTGCTTCAACTTGTCCTCGTATGATATGTTACAGTACGGTTTGGCGTGTTCTCGAGGCTGTCACACAGGCTGAGTTTCCATGAACAAACTCGGCACTCCAACAGATGTCGGAGACACTATTGACTCATTGCACGAAGACGCAGACGATGGCGCACAGCGAACGACCATCACATTCGACTGCGGATGCACTTCTGAAACGGCAGCTGATCCTGGAGGATGGCTCAACGTGCGCACCCCACGTTCGCAGTAGAAGAAAAGCGTCGTAGCGCAACTGAGACTCACCAGCATATCCAGACTGAAGACAGCGACCGCGAACACCAGCAACAGGGTGAATGTCCCGCAGACACTCTCCCAAAACGCAAAGTCACCGTGGCTAGCCACGGATACAAACAGTAGTTGAAACAGTGCCACGGGAGCCCACAGCACGAGGTTGACAACACACAGCCCCAGTAGACCGCAGATGCACTTGATCAAAAGTAAATAAAACAGCACCAAGAGCGACTCCGCTGAAATCTTGTCGAGACCAGACGCTAGACGCAACGGGGGGGGGGGGGTCGATACTCGAAGAAGTGAATGCAGCGGTTCATTGCCCTCGCTAGTCGCTTCAACTGGGATCCGGTTCTCAGAGCGCGACACCAAGTTCACGAGCATGACATCGGATTTCGCCAGGATTTCGACAACCCTATTCGAAAAAGCAGGCGGAAGACCAGCACCCCAATGCAACAACAGAATGGGAGCAGCACAGTCGCGCATAGCAGCACAGCAAGCAGTAGCGTGCACGCGACCACAGCTGCAAACGCATCCACGACGAGGAGCAGCATACACCGCAACGCATTCAGGACTCCCTGGTGGATGTGCGCTAAGCTAAGCTCCAGCGATGCTGCGGTTGCTTCATGTCATCACCTGGGAGAAGCACATCCACGGCGCCGTACGAGATGTGCGCTCTATCGCTGGTTCCATGGTGGTGGTACGCTGTAAGAGGGTCCTTCACGCTGTCGTTGGTTCCACGTTTCCGAGACGCATATGAGGTGCTGTCGTTATCCACGCAAGTTGCTGCAGTCAGGTTGAGCTCCAACTGCCACATTTGGAGATGAACCTGTCAAACAAGATGCTGTCGGTGGACACGATGGTTATCATGCATAACAGAGGCTTCGACTTTGACAGGAATGCCTAGCAATTGCTGTTGTCCATGGTGGAAAATTCAAAATCGTGCTACAGATATCACGAAAGGAGTGATACGATGCTTGCATGAAACATCCGTACTTCCCAGGCATTCGTATACTAAAGTCCGTGTCATTGCAGAAGCCCCTGTGCAGAATAGCCCCAATATGCGAATTAGCAGAATGGGGCAGGAATACAGTGCATATTGTCGTGGCATTCGCACACCTGCTTTGTCGTTCGATTTGCGAACTCAATTGGCATACACACTAATCCTGCTTGTTCATAGCGCATTTGGTATCGTAAATTTTGCGCCAACTTGGTGCTTTCAAACATTCTGTGCAAAGCCGTTGGAATGTGCCTTGCACAACTTCCCCATAGATTCTAATCCTCTATTCAATTGTATGGTTATCGTTCGTGAGACAGCCTTTCTGTTGAATCAGAGTAAAAAGATGCAGATAAAGATTATCAATCTCTGTAAAGATGCTCCACTGCTGACACTTTGTATGGGATGAATATGGGTTCGCTTTGCCCAATTCCTTACAACAATGGAACAGCATGAGAGCAGACTTTGACACCTCCAGTTCCCTGCAACAATGATTGACGGGATATTCTGGACACTGATCCCGAATTTCCCGAATTATACAGGTTCGTCCCTTGCAGTAAAGAAATACCGAGTTCCAGTTCCAAGATCCACTAAATCGACGCAATGCTCCGCGTGGTGGTGCGTCTGCTGCTTTGTGTGAGCGCAGCAGTGCTTGGCGCGTCCATCGTCGTGCGCGCAGAATACACGGAAAGTCTGACGCTGCGGCCCCTGCCATACTCAAACAAAGTGCTCGCACATTTCCACTTTGCCACGAAGGAGCCAAGTGCTGTGACTCGCTCGTCGTCGGACAGCGTGTTTCCGAAAGTGCTTCAGCAGATTCTCACCAAGTACGGCGCCGAGTCATTTCACCTGACGTTCTCGCTTGGGAAGTATTCGGACGCGCGCTATGGTCCTGCGCAGGGTTTCAATTCGTCCAATGCGATTGTAAACACACCATTTGGTGCGCGTCTACAAGTGCGGCTTCGTACGAATCGATCGTCAATTGAAGAAGGCGACATCACCACTGCGAGCGAAGAAGACATCCAACTGCGATGGCGAGGGATCACCGCAGAACTTGGCGGGATCTTCTCAGCCTCGCTGAACCAAATGGACAAAACGGTTGTAACGCGACCACTCTCCATTAATGTCGACCCGTCCGTCCTCGGTGCGTTTTCCATGGACAATGCAGCGTCCTCGCCAGACGTGCTTTTTCTCCACGCAGGACTTGCACGAGAAGAGATTTGTACGGAGAATCTCACGCCGTGGCTCAAGATGCTTCCCTGCAGATCGATCACCGGTCTGGGGAAGCTAATCGATCCGATCAAGTACCTCTCCGGGGAATATCTCTCTCTGTCATTATTCGCAGCGCAGTCGACGTCAAGCGGGGAATGGGCACTGCATCAGCATTTGACCACTGTCCAGGCGCTCAGTGCATCAGAAAGGAAGGCGTGGAGTCTACGTGATGTATTTTTAAAGAACCTGCCATCCGATGAGAAGGAGCTTGAATCGTGCCCGCTTGCAAAAGAAAGCACCATTTACACTGAATTACCAAAAGAAGGCTTTACCGTTCAACAACCAGGAGATTTTGCGCAGAATCTCATCAACGATCACTCGTCGCGTGCAATGCCTGGAGCTCCCGTCGTGCACACAACTAGCTTGAATAACAGGCAAATCAGCTTGACCGATCCGTGGCTCAAGCTAAGCGGTGGCCAGCAAAGCACCCTCACTCCGAACCAGCCGCGCGACATTACGAATGTACATCGCTTTGTAACCGGGTACGGCCAAGTACACGGCGGCATTGCTGTTCGTTTGGAAAACAATCATCCTATATGTGCCATGCGAGTGACGTATAACGATATCGTGCCCTGGTATCTGCGTCTGTACTTCAACACGTTCCAGGCAAAAGCATCCTTGTCTCCTGGTCATGCTGCCGAGTCAACCGAGTTGGTTCGAAAATTCCAGTTTGTGCCTGCGGATCTACGAGGGCACCCGAATCAGCTGCACTTGGAACTTGTGTTACCCGCGAACTCATCCCTAGTATTCTCGATTCAGTTGGATAAAGCATTTCTGCGGCTGTCCGAACACCCGCCGGACGCAAACCGAGGCTTTGATGTCCCGCCTGGGATTGCCACCTTCATGCCAATCGCAGAAAATGTCGGCTACGGCTACGACCATCAGGCCGTGTGTGCGGCTCTTGGCGAAGATATGCGTGCATTCACGAGGACGCTGTTTACGGAACCGCTGCTTGTGCCGCTCCCGACGCCAGATTTCAGTATGCCGTACAATGTGATCACGATGACCTCGACGGTCGTCGCGTTCTTTGTTGGGAGCATGCTGAATACGCTCTTGCGAAAGGCGCCTCGCATCAAGCAAATGATGGCAAAGGAACCTTCAGCAAAGTGACAACCTGGGGAAGAGATTATGCATGCTGGCAAGGCACGAGAATAGTAGCTTGCACTCACACCAAATACGCACGTTTTACATGGCACTTGTCACAACCTCCCAACACCGTGTTTGCTTCACTTCATTGGTACATACAGCAAATTCTATTAGAATTTGTTATTCTCTTCTGATCCTCTTTCACGCATTTCTAAGCGACAGACGCCTTCGCTTCGGGTCCATCAGTCTAATCTCTCTTTGCTTTAACACATATAGAAATGTACATCCAAGTCGCGGGAAACAAACTCGCAAATACGTTTCCGATCTCTCTACAGCCCACTCTCGATGGCGTCGTGGCGTTTCTCAGCACTGTTATCGTGTCGCTTTCTCGCCACTTTAACCTGGTCCATGGCAAAACTGTACGCGCAAATGAGGCAGAAAAAAGCCCACGCACACCATGAGAGCACGATGCGGAAGCCGACGCGGTAAGTGCAAGCAGTATCACACGCTCCACTTGGTAGGTCTGAGTCGTCACCACTCACATGGGGGGTGATAATGAAGTTCATGATCAATCCTGGGATGTAATTTGATGCTGCATACCCAAGAAGATTGTAGCTGGCATAAGCGACTGAGGATGCCAAAGGGCGCAAGCGTCTTGGCGCCGACGAAATCACGATCCCTGAGCACGCGGGCAAGATCGCACCTCCGCAGAACAACATGAGCCAAAGGAAGATCGCAATGTACACCGTGCTGCGAAATAAAGTCACGGGAATTGACGCGAAGCCACCCAAGGCACCGAGCACCATGCACACACGAAGCGCTTCAGCTCGTTGATACAGACCAGCATAGCCGCCGAATTGGTCGATAAGCCACCCGCCGAAGAAGACTCCAATGATCGGTCCCGTACCGCTGACGAGCAGATACGCAGTGTGAATTGTGTAGAGCGAGTCGTTCGTATTGGTCGCGAGGTAGAGTGTCGTCCAGAACTGGATACCCGCAACGACAAAAAACAGCGCGGAGAGAGCCAACACGATGAAAACATACACTTTCTGCTGGAAGAGCAGCCCAAGGTTGACCAGACTGAGCGACAGGTCCTGGGACAGACTTGGTCGACGACCAGCGGCCTGGTTCAGTCGACTGAGCTCGTCATTAAACGCTTCGTCTTCGTCGTCGTCTTCCTCTTCGGTTTCATTCGCTGTGATGATCGAATCCACCATGATAATAGAGCGTCGTCTTTGATTGTGCAGGCGGATATGCGCCACTGGCACAAAGAAAATCAAGATCGCGAACGGCAGAATAGCCAAAAACTGGAAAAGGAACGGCCAGCGCCAGCAGTACATGCCCTGGCAGTAATTCGTGTCGGTGTCTACCATATCGTCGAAAAGATGGTCTCCAACGCTATTCATGGAACTGGACACCGCCGCGTTCAGCACTCCAGGAAACACCGACGACACGAAACTGGCAGCAGTCGAGGTCACATTCGCAGCTCCCACTGAGAGCATGTCGACAGCAGCACCAGTGGTCGCCGACGGGTCGCTTGATGCGAGCCACACCGTGACGGAGCCTGCAAAATAGCCCAACGTGATCCCAAGAGGGGTCGCAGCCTGCAAGTAGCTCATCCACGCACCGCGTTTGGCCTTTGGCGCGTACTCATGCACCCACAGTGGCGAGTACACGCAGAAGAACGCCTGCGTGAGGCCAATAAATCCACGCGAACAGATCAGCAAAGACTTCGAGTACCATTTCAGCGTCGGGGTGAGCGCGAACGTAAACACCGCCAGGTTGTTCACCACTAGCGAGAGACCGAGCAACTGGCGAGGACAGAATTTGCGGAATAGCGTGCTGCACCACGGCGACGCAAGCGAAATGGAGATGTACACAATCGCACCCAACAGACCCTGCTCTTGAGGGCTGAGGTGGAAAGTCAGCGTGAATTGCTGCAACAGGGACGGAACAGCGCCAGCCTCCAGGTACATACATATCTGCGTGATGATGAGGTACTTGAACAGATACTCGGATTTTCCTGGGATGCGCGTGTATGACCCTGACGAAGGTGGTGGCGTGGGGCGACGCGCATGCAGAACAGGAGGCAGATCCGTCGGGTTGGCGTTAGACGAGACGGTGCCGTACGTTGTCGGAGTCTTCTGCGCCATGCTTCTCTTCTCTCCTCTCGTAGCCGGCGTAGTCGGAGGTGTTTGCGGCGAGAGCGCGACGACTGCAGGCGAGTCTTCGTCTCTTTGCTGGGGTCGTTCTTCTTCTGGTCGTCGCGTCCGTCGTCCTGCCCCGAGAAGCTCAAATGGCAGCTGACATTACCTAGCTCCACCCTACCCACTCAGAGAACATGACTAGTTTAAAGACCTGTTTTAGTGTTCAACACACTAAACACAAGCCAACAGTTGTTCCGTGTGGCCCACGCCAAGATACATCGAACCGTGTGAGGTGAGACAGAGCAGGATGGAATGGAGATGCGGATCTCTCTGTCGGAAGGCACGACAGCCGACGATTTCGCATCCGCTGATCAATCGCATTTCGCCTTGGCTCTCTTGTGTGTGTGCGCGCGCGCTCGTCTTGCAGTGGTGAGGTCGAGTCGCGAAATGGCCAAGATGAAGGCATATGCGACCATGCCACTGTAACGTTGTCGTATTTTTAGGAGCCGCGCCAGCACATGGGAGCAACGCATGGAGTTTCACTTCTACTCGTCTTCTCGAGGCGTTCGTTTTTTCACAACAGAATATTCGACCGAAAAACATGCTGGCAGAGCAGGACCAAGCACGATGACCACCCGGCCAAACTGAAGCAGACAGCAGCAAAAGACCATCGCCCACTCTCGGATTCCTCGGTCTGCTTCAACGTCCTTCTCGTTCTACAAGAACGCGAAGGCGTACCTTGTGCTGCATATCTGCATCCACGCAAGACTCACTCTCATCATCACAATCGTCTTCCAGTTGGTATCGTCTCTTTCTTGCTGCCCTCCAGTATCGACTGTCACCATGCGCCTTGACACCTATAAAATCGTTGCAGTTGTGCTCGCTCTCATGTCGTTCTTTTGTGGACTCGGTAGCGCCAAGAATTCGTCCGAACCAGTGTACACGATTGGCGCCCTCGCTGTCGCTGGAACCGGGTGCCCTCCGAACACTGCCCAAGTGATCCCTTCCTCGGATGCAACGGGGGTCTCGGTGATCTTTTCCGCGTTTCAAGCATCCACTGATGGGACTCGAACTCACCAGCGCCAGTCGTGCAGCATTGCAGTTCCAATCCAAGCGCGTCCCGGTCAGTCGATCGGGCTCTTTAAGGTGGATTATCGCGGCTACGTGTACGTCCCTAACGTCACGGAGGCATCGGCGTCGTTCTCGAACGAGCACTTCTTCGCAGGGCAAACGGGTATCAAGGTCAAGCGCACGCTCAACCCTGGTGACGAGCAAGATATCTTCGAGTCCAACAGCATCAACTTTCAGTCGATTATCTGGTCGCCGTGTAGCGGTCCGACGAATTTTCGCATCAACACTGCGATTTCAGCTGTGAAACCCGTCAACTCGCATGAAGACGTGTTGATCATGATTGATTCCGTGGACTCGACCGTGAAAGGCAACATCCAAGTTGCAGTGGCTACGAGAGTGCGTTGCTTGAATGATACTGACAGCGGCATCGCACTCCGTGTTGACTAAAGATTGCCGAAAGAAGGCAATCGAACTGCACATGGAACCAAGTTGTGAAGTTTCCTGCACATTGACCAAGTATCCAACTAAAGGACAAACAAGAACGTATGTGTCCGTGAAAATCATACATTTACATTAGTGATATTGTATCGGTGAGACAGAAACCGTTTCTATACATATTGTGGCTTTGGCTTTCATACTCCCTCTGAGCTTCTTGGGTCATCGTCAGAGTTTCGTTTGGGTGACTCTATTGGTGTTCGCCGTTGTCGCGCGCTCGCAATTTGGCGGCGTGATGCAGGTGCTGCTCGCGCTGGCACGACTCGTTTAGCCGCGACTGGGCACGCGCGCGCTGGAAGCGGATCCAATCCTGGGTCTCCAGCTCGTCTTCCGTGTCTTCCTCGTCGCCGCTGGTCCCGTCCAATCCACTCGCGTAGAACGCGTACAGTGGATCCGCCACAGAAGCGACGGAGCGTGAGTGGCTGGCGTTTGCAACGCTGGAATCAGCATTCAAAGGCGCTTTGCCGCTCTCCTCCGCGGTCGGCGACATCATCGACTCCTGTGACGCCGTGGACATGTCGCGCTCGCTCTCTCCAGACCAATTCGTCAGCAACGCAGAGCTTCAGTTTGATGCTTCAGTTTGCGTGCGCACGCAACGGACGAGACAGCTGACCGACGAGAAGGAGAGCGAGAGACCCGGAGAGCAAGCGTGCAAGCGTGAGTGCGAGCGGATCGTCCCGCGGACGAGTGAGGAAATCTCCGAATGGCATCGCGGAGCTGAACGCAGCAGCCCAGGCGCTGGCTGTGCCAAACGCTGGACAATAGAGCCGCACGACAGGCGAAGCTAATCTCAACTGCACCTGACCCAAAGAGACGTTCCAAGAACGCCCTGCCTATGCGCCACTCCGCCCCCATCACATGACGCCAGAACGCCGCAAACGAGAAAAAACAAACAAAAACAAAAACAAAAAACGATGCGTTTAAAACACATGTATTATTCACCACACTCCACATCATACAAACACGAGCCCAAACTCCTCTTCGATGACGACGACGCCGGGCTCTTCATGAAACGCCGCTGCGTCTCGTGGCGACTCCAGCGCCGCCGAACCATCCTGCCGTTGCTGGCGACCGTGACTCTTCTTATCCCCGTCGAGACGCCGTTGGATGCCTTCGCACAGATCTCGGGCATCTTTGCTCAGGTCGTCGTTGCGACGGATGCGAGCGCTGTTGGGTGGCGCGCCACGGACGTCCGACGAGCTGCTCAGCACAAACTGCTTGCTCTCGAGATCCAAATCCAACGTGATCGGCCGGCGACTGTCCATATCGCCGCGCGCCTCTACTTCTTCATAAAACTGCTGCTCCGTGTCGATCACCGTAGTGCGTGCGGCACTCGTTTCGTCGTACAGCACGAGGGTCTCCATATGCTGCTGCGCCGCGCGGTCAATCTCGTGCTCGTCCAGCTCTTCGTACCGCAATTCTGTACCGCAAAACGCACACGTGCGGCCGCCATTGTGCTCGATCTTCCCGCACTGCAAGCAGTTGATAATCCGCGAGTGCATGATCTTCGGTGCATTGTGCTTTTTACTCTTCGGCTGTTTAATACGCGAGTTGGGAACTGCAGCTGGTGGTACAAGAGCGGACGGCGCTGACGGTTGCTGCTTCTTGGGCTTCGCAGCCGCATTCGGCTTGGTAAAGAGTCGGGTGGCGATCGCCTCGGCGCGCGACGGTGGAAGGCCAAGTAACTCCGTCAGGTACGGCACCGCATCCTGCTTGGTCGCGAAGGCGCTGAAGATGTACGCCGTGATGTCGTCCACTTCGGAGAAGCCCAACGCGCTCGTGAGTTCCCCCTTGAGCCACACTTGTGTCGTCGCGTCGGAGTTCATGTTTGTCGCGCGAATTATTACTTTCTGACAGAAAAATCCCACCTGTCGCAGCTGCAAGCAAAATGCCGTTTGTGTGGACCACGCGATTATACTGTATTAAGTTAGCTGGCACACGACCAAGCGAAATCAGAGCGGAATGTTCCTTGCGGAAGATTGGACGCTTGTCTCTTGTGGATGTGCCTCATCACACAGTGGACACAAATCTCGATGTTCTCCCTCGTTTCCAGATTGGAAATGGACTTTCGTCTCCAGAATGTGTAATTCGCATACACCAACCGCAGAAGAAGAGGTGTTCAAGATTCGCTTCAACAGAGCAGAAGTGGTGTTGCCATTGGGCGACTACCGAAACGACAGCGTCGCGAACCTGAACGTAAACCTTTATTGTGTTTGTGTTATGCTTCACGGATAACTAGAATAGGTCACGAGGCATGATCTCTGATAAATTAATCTTTGCCTGCCATGAGGGCCATGGATGCAGCGTTTGCTTGACTTGGGGTCTCAGCTACTTCTTTCCACCCTTCTTGCCGCCTTTCTTGTTGTCTTGAGTGGGTGCTTCCTTCGCTGGTGCGGCTTGCTTGGATGGCGCTGCTGATTTTGCGGCCGGAGCACCATTTCGTTTCGATTCTCAGTTGCCACGACTCGGCTTTTGCGCAGTTCATCACGAAGGAATCTAAAGTTCGACTGCACTCGATGCCGAACTTAATGAGGTCTAAGTGCGATGTGACAAGACCCGAACTTTACGCAGCATCCCACTCGACGAGTTGCATGCAGCATGTCGTTCCTGCTGGGAGACGCCTACGGCTCTGGGAGCAGCAGCAGCAGCGACGCCGAGAGTGATGACGACACCCAGACGCGGCAGCCTCAGGCCACTGGCTGCGAGTTGAAGCCCACAGTGACACTTCCGTCCGCAGACAGCATTTTGGAGAGCATCTCAACCGCGACGGCGTCCTTCCGCGCTCCCCACGTCACCAGCAACCAGTCTGGCACACAATCTATCGTCGAGATCGACCACTTTGCAGAGGAAGAAAACGCCAAAGCGGAGAGAAGAGAGGCTGAGAACAAACGTCATCGTGAGAAGGAGGACGCATACGTTCCGAAAGTCCCTGTTGGTACAAAGCGCGTCGCGGCAGCTGCCAGTGTGGAAGCAGAATCGCGCGGTGGTGCTGCCAAGAAAGAGAAGAAGGACGCGAAGGAGCGGGTGAAGGCTCAGCGCTCGAAAGGTCAGGCAGGGATTGGTAGCGACTTTCGATCTTGGAAATCGGAAGCAGAGATGCAGATGAGACAACAATATGACTAGAAGGAGCTAAATGGTACACAAGCATCAGGAGACAGCATGGTGGCGTGCAAAACACTGTCGAAGGTGTCGGTTATTTGTGAAATGGCCTGATTCGTGTTGAGAATATGTGAGAAAATACTATTCCTTCGGTGATAAAAGGTAACGAGTTTGCATTTTGCATTTGTGGCTATACTGATCATTGCACAGGTTAGGTCATCGCATATGCTGTGATCGTGACCAAAGCAATGCCCGCGCTCGTGATGGCCGAGACGGTGCTCGTAGCAGATACTTTGGTAGGCGCAGGCGTACGAGCTGGCGATTCTGCTTCGCCCTGAATACCCATATCCTCGCTTTGAGGTTCGGTCGTGGACTTTTGGATGTCCTGGTCCTCAATGTCGAGCTCTGAGCCCGACGTGGACAACGACGACGAAAATGGTGATGTGCTTCCTGCTTCGCCGGATCCAGACCCAGAGACTGACACGCTGGTTATCGAAGGAACTGATATGGCGGTGTCCGACGACCCAGAGCTGGTACTTTCAGCTGGAGCTGGGGTCTCGGGGACTTCCTGGGGCTCCGTGATTGAGCACTCCGTGAAGATGCTGGTGACTGCGTCCTTAAAGGAGAGCGAGCTCCCACTGAGCACGAGATTGCAACGTGGCAGACGCAGGTCGCTGACGCGCTTCACGAGATCGGTGCACTTGCAGATGGACAAGCGCTGGCTACTCGTGGGCAGTGCGTCGCTTGTGAGGTCGTAGTCGGACACTTCACTGCACGACTGCAATTCGTTCGTGAGGCCACCGAAGACGGATTGGCGGTCGCTTTCCGTGCACGTCTTGTACTTGGTCGCAGCCTCCGCAATCTGACCTGGTGTAGCCAGCAGAAACAGCGCGCAAGCAGTGATCGAGAACGAGGTCTTCATCGTGGCTGGTGGCGATGCGGTTGTGCTTGTAGCGCTTCAAGCGTCGAGTGGTTGGCAGAGGAGGTCCTTGAGAGGAAAATCGAGAATGACTGATGGTTGCTGACGGTTGTGAACTCGCTCCTCTGGTATCGACATGGAGATGGAAAGTCGCATGCGCGAGCCAGCCTCCACCGCGGCAGTCGCCGCGCTTCAACATACCACTCTGTTGCTTTTTTCATCTCTCTGGCGAAATGTATCCGACCGAAAGGTCACAGACGCCGCCCACCACGCCATTCGGAATGACAGCCAGAATATTCTCAACACAGCCGCCTTTTACGATCGATATTTTGTCGCTCTTTATCATTTCTAGTGTACTCTCTTCCTTGCAAATTAATACACGCAGTTTATTTGCAAATATCATTATGGTTCCACGTTCAAATTTCGAGTTGCAGACCACAGCCCTACTTTACCCTCTCAACCAAACAACAGCACCCAGTTGTCTGCAGAATTTGCCTTTCCAGGCTTGTGTCCAATGCCGCAGGTCGTATGAGCAACGAGAAGGAAGGCAAACGTGTTCGATCAATCACGTCAGTCCCATCATGACGGACAAGCTCCGGTGAGCAGACCGAGCGCCAGCCAGTCGCTGCATATCCTTTGCACGACACCCAACTTCATCTGACTTTCCACGTTTGAAGGCGTGGACCCGGGTTGGGGACGCGAAAGGTCGCGCATGGGTCTCCCGACGCGATCTTTTCTTTCTGTTGTTTTCGGATCCGCTCGCTCCCAATCACTCGAGTCATTCGGTATTTTTCGCCCCGTTCTCTGCCCACCACCACACGTGCGACACGACGATGGACTCGCTGTTCTCGCGCCTGAGCAACCTTATCCTAGGCGAGCCCGAGGAGGAGACTGAGGACGAGCGACTGCTGCGCCTGCGCAAGCTCTCGAAGCAGCAGCTGCTCGCGAAAAGCCAACGCGCCGTGATCCTCGACGACCTCGAGCACGTGATCCAGTCGCTGCACCACCTTCTCAAGAGCAAGCCCTCAGCCAAGAACGTCACCAGTGGGAGTGCGAGCGCACCTGGTAGTAATGAGGATACTGGGGATGACGAGTCGGAGCGCACGCTCTCGCCCAACAACCAGAACGCAATGATGGAATCGACCGACGAACAGAAGCAGTTGCTGCTCAACGACGACCTCGCTGTCGTGAACATGCTGTGCACGCACTTAGATCGCTGCATGGCCCACGGCTTGCGTCCCATGGAAAGTGACCCATCCTCGACTGTCAAATTCTTTGGCGTTCTCAAGTGGACTTGCACACGCATCGAAGCCATCCGCCAGAAGCAAATGGTCGATGCGATGCACACTGCAAGCAGCGCTGGGAGTAAGAAAGTGTGTAAAGTCGTGACGTCGAGTGTCGAACCCGACTTGCCGCGCTACGTTCGTGGGTTTGTCGGTGCTGTGCGAGCTGCAAACAGCCTGACAAACGTCCGAACCGATGAAGGCAAAGCTCGTGCGTTTGCTCGTCAAGCGCTGAACATGCACGTGTTGCGGTCCTCCATGAGCTTGATCCTATCGGAGACCAACATGGATCTTCTTGCGTCTTACTACACGGAGTTTGCGCTGTTTCGTCAGCGTGATGACGTCAAGATGTTTCTGAGCATGCTTTCGGGGTTAGACGATCTCGGGTTTGCATTCCTAATCGACGATATGCGGCTCGATCTGGCTCCAGACACGTTGCCGTTCTCGAAGCCACTGCCTCGCCCAAAGGCGCAGAAAATCAAGAAAACTGCTCCAAAGCTCATCGATCCCGAAGACATGGTCGGTGGACGTGTTCGACTGTGCGAGGAAGACACGGAAACCAATCTTTTGGTGGAAAAGTTGGTGTCACACCATGAGCTGCGAAGCACCTTCAACACGAAAAAGGGTGGGAATCCGCTCTCGGATATCTTGAAGCAAGCAGCGAGTTCTCAAAAAATGGAGGATGCGGCGACGGCAGTGCTACGGTTCTTGGAGCTTAGTTATCCTGAATACGACGTCTTTGGCACAGAGCTACTCGATGTGCTCTGCAACCCGTTTCTCAGTGGCATGGCTCGCTTTGAGACCGCGATGGCGATCCCAGACGTGGTTGAAGCCTGCTTTTGTTATCTGTACGAGAACGTGGACACACCAGGTTTGTTTCAAGTGCATTTACAGGCTGACCACGTCATGGAGCTGCGCGACACAATCGAGGAACTCGGTGGGTTCCACATAAAAATGAGTGTCAACCCCCACGAAGTGACTGCGATTCTCTTGCAGTACCTGTGGGAGCTGCCCGACGCCTTACTCACGGAAGAGCGTATGGAGAACTTCTTGGCGTGCGGAGCGAAATCGGAAAACGGAATGGATGAAGACGAAAAGAAGATGCTGCTGCGTGTGCTTGTGAATGACTTGCCGTGGTACTGCAAACCGATTCTCGAGCGTCTTTGCCACTTGATCATGGTCGCATTGGAGCCATGCCACGCGGAGAAAAATGGGTTGAGTCTGTACTCGATCGCAAACTGCCTGGCCCCAATCATTCTTCGCCGGAAGCATGGCGTCCGCTTCCACGAGTACGAAGACCCTGGGTTCCGTAAATACCCCGTGGGGTATCAAAACTCGAGCTCGGTTCGCTTTCGCCTGATCCCAGATGCCAACGACAACTGCCCGTTTAGTGACGATACCGATCGCGTGGCAGCCGAGTCCCGGGCGTTGCGTCACATGAAGCGCGATGCAGAAGAGAGTGCGCACGTGCTGAGCCTTCTGTTTCGCGAGCATGATTACATTTTGAGTGACTTCCGTCAAGAGCTCGTCCACCGAAGATCCAAGTTGCGCGAGAAAGTGTACTTTCTCGAAACCATTCGTTTCAAGATGGAAGAACCGATTGATACGACGAATGCCGCGCACGTGGCGCTGCTGAAGCGACTCTGGGATGGTCTCTTGCCGTCGACGAATGAACAAGAACCGGTGTTTGACGATGCTGCGATCGACGTGAACGTTTTACTCGCATCCGAGCGATGGAAAGTGAGCGGATTCCACACCGAAAACCCGCTTGGTGGGTTCCGTGGAGGCGGGCTGCTGTCCCTTGAGACGCTAGTGTTTTTTGTTGAGGAATACCCCAGCAAGGCTCGATCGATGATGGAGCGCAACGCCATCGCGGGTGGTAATCGCTACCCATTCCCAGTGGCGAGCATCAATGTCATGCGTATGACGATGAAGTTGCTGATGATGGACGAGGCTCCCGACGTGTACAGTAAGCTCGTGCTTCATTCGACTGACGAAAATATCCCTACCACAGTGCTGAAGATGCGAATCGCCGAGCGGGTGAGTCGCACGCCATTCTGGAATCTGTTGAATGACCAACTGGCATTCTTCAAACTGCATTCGATGGCATTCATGCTCTTGGATTTGCACTGGATTCATTCCGGAGCTACCCAAATGGGATTCCAACCAGTGCTTGATGCCACCCGCAGACAAATGGGGTGGCTCTTGGAGCAATCGCCAACGACCGTGGAGGAGATGTGGACAACTTGGATGGAAGTGCGGGAGCAACATGCGAGGAAGTACACGCCGACTTTTGCCGATAGTACGATGATTTCGGGGATCACACAGGAAAGTGACGACTTGGTGGAGCAAATGATCGCACACTTGAAAGAAAAGGATGAGGAGAATCAACTGATGCAGCAGCTGAACGAGGAAGAGGATGCGGTGCAATTGCAAAAGCAGAAAGCGTCCTTTGAAGGAGAGGAAACAGCGTTTTCTAACAGTGCAGAATCTTTGAACGAGAAAGACATGGAGCCTGCGACCGCCACAGACCAAGATCAAGTCGCCTCATTGGAGGATAATCAGTCGCTCTCCAGCGCACCGATCTCGAATGAAGTTGCGCAAGCGTACTAGGCATCCCGCCACGGTGAGTTAGCAGCAGCAGCAGCAGTTGTAGTCGTAATGAGCCACACAAGAAGAGTTGTCTACATGCATACGTTCTAATTATTGCTTGTTTAACTGCGCCAGCCTTTGTTGCTCTTTTTTCTACACACTGGATGTGTCTTTCAACCCCTTCACCACATTGATCGTCGCTTCCTTTGGCGTCTGCTGCACGTATATTGATCCTCCGCTGCGCGAGACCTTGCCCGTGTGGTGGCGATCGCAGCACCCTCCGCCGTTACGAGCACTCCAAAAGCAAAAGTACGAGTAAAGGTTGAATTTCGTCGGGACGTGCTCGACAACGTAATGGAACGCGTCTTCTGTATCGCCCTCTTGGAATGGGTACTCGAGCCACTCGTACTTGGCCATACGAGCGTTGTTGTCGCGCTCGCCAATCATGTGGTTGCAGGTGTTGAGGTACACGTAGGGTCGGTGCGAGTTATCATGCAGCTTCCATTCGGCGTATGGCACTTCCTTGCGGTAGTGGTGCATGAGTGAGAACCAGTCTCCGACGTTCTTCTTCGCCCCCTGCGACCATTGCTGATCGCCACCGTGGTCTCCTGAGAACACGCTCGTCCACGGTAGGGATGCATTTGGGTCGAGATTCACGTTTCTACAGAGAGCAAGAATAGGGAGCAAGTGAGTACACAACTGAAGATTGGCACGCTTTGTCAAATCCTCTCAGCTTACCGATACTCCATGTAGTTGATATCCGCCGTGCGCTTGTAAGTGCGGCGGTTGAAGGTTCGGTACAAGATGGTTGCGCACGTGTTTTCCAGCTCTTCCTTGACGCGATTGTAGGACGACTCGCCGGCGAACACGATGCAGAGCTTGCAGTAGAGCTCGCCCGAGTCCTCCTGGCGCTCGAACTGGAAGAACACCTTGATGAGCTCGTTCTTGTTGGTGATGTCGATCTCGGGCTGCATGAACACGGGCAAGCAGCGCCGCAGCCAGGAGATCTCGACGTCGGTCGCGCTCGAGCCGTACGAGGTCGAGCCGAGCACGGACGGACTCGTGTTCTCGTTCATCTCGCGGTACGCGAAGTCGGCGTCAGACGCCGTGGCGGAGCTGGTCGAGCTGGCGGTCGGAGGAATCGTGGCGGCAGGGGGCAGTTGCGTCGACGGCGGGGACGTCGAGTCAATCTCGCACTCCGTCAATTCGACGGCGGCGCTTCCGAGCGTGGCAAGTATCTACAGAAGAGCGTCCCCCCCCGCAGCCCCGTCTTCCACTTCCACTTGCGCACTGAGCGCTTTTGATCTGGACGACGGACCGGATAGTTTAACGTTACGCAACAAACAGTTGTTCTCACTCAATTCGGGACGTGCGTCCCTAAAAACTATCCCTCTCTTGAGTTAGGGACGATATGGGTACAATTCGGAACGTGAGACGAGATGCACAAAGTGGGTGGATTATGGAGTGGGGAAGAGCGCCTGGTTGCCGCCGTCCGCCGCTGCTTTGCCTGGCACAAAGCCCGCCGCGATGCCGCCGCCATTGACGCCCGCAGCGTGTTGCTGCATCTCTTCGCTCAGGTGGCTGGTGTGGAAGCTCAGCACGATGAACACCCACAAGTGGATCAGCGCGATGTAGCACAGCAGTCCCAGTCGCGCAAACGGGTAGCTCAAAAACATCCGCCCGAGAAACAACAGCCACCGATCGAGCACATCTAAAGCAGTGACCACACGACTGCTACGTTCCACGACTGGAGCGACACGAGAGATCATGTTCGCCATGCGGTTCGGCCGCGAGCGCATGCCGCCTCCCTGTCGTTTACCGATGGGTGTTGCCATCTCCATGTCTAAGATGCCGCCATTGCGTTCGATCTGTGCCAACTTGTCCTCGGCATTCTGACTTCGAGTCTGCGCATCCGCCAAGCGAACCTCCAGTGTCGTCACTTTGCTTCGCAACCCATCGATAGTCTCCTGCTTTTCCACCAAGCGATTCGTCAACGTCTGTATTCTCGACTCGGCTACAACGGTGCCATTTGTGTGGCTGCCAGCGGCCAATTGGTTCAGCTTTTCCTTCAGCACTTCGTTCTCACGTGTCACCACGAAAATCTGCTGCGCGGTAGCGTTGTGCGTTTCCTCCAAAGCGTGCTTTAATCGTCGAATCTCGTCATGAAGCCCCAACATCTCCTGTTTCTGAACCTCGTTCTTTCTCATCTCGTCATGCAACGTTTTCTTTGTGAGCACCAGTGTTTGCTGAACACGGCGATAATCCTCGTTCAGTGTCGAGATGGCTCCATTTGACGCACCGGAATGGAAACCATTTCCAGTTCTATTGTTGCTGCCTGGTCCAGACGACCCTAAATGCACGGATTCTGCTGCTGTTTGCTTCGCCTTGGCAAGCTCCTTTTCAAGGTTTGCCACGTTGTTGCCCAGCTCCGTGTTCGTTTTCTCCAATTGCGACTGCCGTACAAACATCGACTGCTTCGAGTTTTCATGTTCACGCTTCAGGTTGTTCATCGACGTCAGCGTCTCCTGCAACTCGGCTCTCAGTGACAAAATCAGCTGCTCCGACTCATTGTTCGCGGATGCAGCGCTAGTCCACAGGTTATCTTTCGACTCGACTGCCTTCGCGAGCTCTGCTCTCAAGGCTACTACCTCTTCGGTCTGGAGTCTTTTTGCCTCTTGAAGCGCCTCCAGTTCGCTTGTCGCGTTCTGAGCTTGTGCGTCTTTCAGCTCCAGCGCTTGGACAAAGTTTCGCTCGTCCGCATCTTTTTCGTGGCGAAGGTGAACCATCTGCAATAAAAGAGAAGCATTCGACTTTAGTGTTACGGGCACAGCGATCCACAAGGCACTGAGTACCGTACCTCTTGTTGAACCTCGGCAATCTTCTCCTTGCACTCCCTTTCAAGAGCTTCCATCTCTTCCTCGTACATTTTGAGGCTCTTCTGCGCCGTTCCCAGTGCTTTCTCTTTTGAGCGAAGGTCCGCTTTTGCTCGCGCCAGCTCCTTGCGCAAGCGATTGCATTCTTCTTCGATAGTATTCGATCCTGACGAGCTTCGCGGAGGCGAAGGCGACGTCAAGCTTCTATCTTTCCCAGATCCAGAACTGGGAGGGGTGCTTCTCACGCGAGGGGCTGGAGCTCGTGGCGGCAGATCCTCCTCAACATTAGCAGCATGCGTCTACATGAAACTTTCTTCGTTAAACGCATTGTGGAGTGGCAACTGCAGTTTGTATCCAAGCGCATCGTACCTGCATCGAAGGAGCATTGTCGTCTCGCATATCTTTCTGGTCATCACAGTACTCACCATTCTCGTGTGCATCTTCACCATATGCTTCGGAACTAGTAACAGAGTCGCCGCGCACCGCATCTGTCGCCAATGCGATGCGTGTCTTGAGAGAGGAGAGTAGTCCTTCCTGCTCTTCTTCCTCTTCTTCCCCTTCGGATCCAGGACCTGCATTCACGTGTCCGTCGAGATGCACATGGGGGAGATTAGTTGCGCTTCTAGGATGGAGTAGAGGGTGGCTTGCATGTGCTGTGGGTGTCGCATCGTACCTGAGAGCGTGAATGCCGCATGCTGATCGACGGACTCGAGCAGGTTCCCTGCCAGTTGGAGCGAGCTGTTCACCCAGTTCATCTTCGTTTCTTTTGCGTGGCACTTTTTTTTTTTTTTTTTTTTTTTGTTTTTTTTTCTCATGTGCTGCATAATGGAAGGTTTTACTAGAAGGACTCGCCCAAGATACGAGTTCAAAATGCCTTAAATATGATAACCTTATTGGACTTTTCAGTTATTTAGTGATAGAAACCCGGATGCAATTTGCTTGGTCGGATAACCGTCTACTTCAGTCGGATAAAGTCGACACACTAGCCCACTTCAACAGACTAAGACCGAGAGTGACCACTGTCCGCTATCTCAAGAGTGCGTTCGACCAAAAATTGCACCAATATCAGCGTCTGAGAGCTCTTTCGACAACCCCGACGACGTCAATGACGATCCAGCATCCACCTCGCTTCCTCTTTCACAACTCAATGGAGAACTCCCGTGTTCACCACAGCCGTGTTCTCGTGCTCTGCAACCGCCACAGCAAGATGCTCGCGCTTTCGTGTCCCGCGTTCGCCACAAACGCTCGCTTGTCCACCAAAGCAACCCCAAAAAAAGCAACACTGAAAGAACCAACCGACAACTCTAGTCGACTCGAACCGACTGATAACCGTGCAGACTTCAGTTGTGGCCGACTCTGCACTTCTTGCTTTTCTCGAGTACTGGTACAATACCAGTATGTGTTGCCTATTATTGTTATAATGGGTGCGACAGAGCAATTTATTGTATATGCGGAACCCAGTAAAACCTCGCGTCCTTTGGAGGGAAACCAACACGCAGCGAGTAAGGTTATTTGGCTGTCCACACTTTTGACATCAAAGGCAGGATTTTGTCTGGTTTTCCAACTGCGGTGGCGCAGATCATGAATATGCTGACAGGTAACGACGGCCTCCTCTCTCTCTCTCTCTCTCCCTGTTGCATGGGGCATCGCGGGCGCCAATGCGTCTTGCCTACTGTACTAACGCCCATTGTGTGTCCCTCTGTGCCGTCCTATGCGTGCTTTGGTCTTGCTCCTTCTCTGCAGCCGACGTGATCGTCGTGGATGACAGCACCGATGAGGAAGCTGTGGTTGTCAACAGTGGCCTCGGATCTGCTCCCGAGGGTGAGGCGGTGGTGGCAAATCAGGAGAGTGCTTTACTGGGTGCTGAAGTGCCTGTAGCCAAGAAGCCACGTGTGGAGGAAGCCTCTGCCAGTAGTCGCTCGAGCCACGTGTCACCACCATCTGCCTCTGCGAGTTCTCACGCTGCTGGCGCAGCTACTGACGATTCGGACAACGACGCGTTCGAGTACATCCCTGACACGTTCAGCACTATGGGCAGCAGCAACCGCCGACAGCGAGATCTGCATCAGAATACGGTCAATGATGCTGCATCGCCCGAACCCGAACTGCCGAGAAGAAACCGCCGAACAGCGTTCGCCGATTCGATACCTTTCGTGGAATTGCAGGCCCAGCAACGGGCGTTCGAGCGGCTACAAGCGCTTGCAAGTCGTGGGAAAACCGCCAAGAAATCACCTACGAAATCCAAGCGAAAGCCCTCGTGGTTTGCTCCGAAGCTGGCAGCACCGTCATTGCCACCACGCACGGTTGCCCCCGCAGGTCCACTGACCACGTCTGCTCCGACTTATATATTCGACTCTGACAGTGACTCTGATTTCGAGCCAGCACCCGCACGGTTGTACCATGGTTCTTCGTTCGAATCGAAAAAGACTGTGGTGTCCAATGGTCTAGCAGGAGGCCTGAGTGAACATAAGAAAGCAGAGTTCTCTCATGAGACATTCAATGGATCCGAGATCGCACGCAACAGTAGAGATCACCACCACGGCCAGTCGTCTTCGAAATCCAACTACTCCAGAAATGGTGCGGCAAAGCGGAAGCGACCGACTAATTTCCAGAAGAAAACCAACGGCTCTTCTAAAAACCAGAGCAGTACTGCTACGTACAAGCAAGTGGAGATGCCGATCGTCTCCGACATTCTGCCATGCCGGCGAGACATCTCGGACACAGTGATCCACAACACGTCCTGGCGCCAGTGCTATTTTGATCACGTCCCAGTCAACGTGTTGCCATCAACGCCCGATGCGCATTTTGTTTTCCAGTTTGACCAACCTCTGTCAGCCTATGGTGAGAGAGCTTGTTTTGTATAGCCCTGCTGCCTCGATTAATACGATTCACTGATTCCGATCTGTATGTTACGTAGATCCAAGTGGAAAACTTGAAGCGAGATGCAAACTGCTTGAAGCTTTTGCGCATGATACGAAGTTTGACTCACCACCTTTTTCGCTTCAGACCGATGAGGAGGACCCCGCACAGCTGGAAATGGAGGAAAAGGTATCGCAGTTGCAGGAAGAAGGTTTCCCGCAGATTCAAGATTGCTACCAAAAGAAGACGAACGCCATTCTGGAGAAA
This sequence comes from Globisporangium splendens, assembly GCA_006386115.1. NCBI lineage: Eukaryota > Oomycota > Peronosporomycetes > Pythiales > Pythiaceae > Globisporangium > Globisporangium splendens. The sequence continues at coordinate 42,648 of VFIW01000109.1, forward strand.
GCTCGATCGCTAATTTCAACGTATCTTGCTGACCTGGAGTCGCATCGACGCAAGATTCAAAACGACACTTGTAAGTGGTAGTTGCGTGTTGTGCTGTATGATGAACTGGGTGATTAACGTTTGTGATTGATTGGCGTAATCAGGGAGCCCTTACGCTCTTGACGTGGCTCCAACGGAACGGTGGTTGTGCCGAAAAATGGAGGTGCCTGAGAAACTCCCTCCAGCAGAGTTCTCAAAACTGAAGTACTATGCCGGACTCGGGGATGCTACGGTTTCAGAGCACAAGTTGCAGCCGAACTATGCGTCTCGCATATGTCACTTCCTCATGCAGAGCCGATCAACCGCTTTCATTGGAATCAAGAGTAGTGTCCGGGTCGAAGATGATAAGAAGTTTCGCAGGCCGTACCTCGGAGATGACGAAAGTGGCGAGGAAATTGATTTGTCGCAATACGAGAAGGAAGATGATGACAAGATGAGTGCACTCGATCGTGAAGTGGACGAGTATTTTCTGCGTCTGGTCGTCGCAGAATGTGGTGACTCTGAAAAGGTGTTCAATGCGCTGAAGAAAGTACATGGTTTTACCCAACCATTCGAGGATTACAGTGAAATCAAGAAAATGCAAGACTCGAAGCGAGTAGTCGCTCAGCAAATAGAAAACGCCAAAGGGCTCGCGCTTCGTGGCAGCGGTTCCCAAGTAGACGATGAAGTGAAGCGGCAGCAGTTGGTGAAACTACTTCAGCTGACTTCCATCTTGAACACGTCGGATGCTCTTGCTCTGAAGCCACTCGCCGAGCGACTGGCTCCACCAACAGCGTATTTTGAGTCAAACCTCGTTGGTCGGCATTCTGACCATCGAGCAAGCAAACTTGGTGTGCGCTCAAAGAGTGACTATGCCGATTTGTCAGTTCACTATCGAGATTTGTTTTGCCGAATGTGCTACAAATATGACTGTCCCGAGCACGGAATCGAGCACCCGCAGCCATATCAGCGCGCCGATCCGATTTATCCGCCGTCGCGATTTGCAACCGTTGCTACGTCTATACAAGTCGATCCAGATGAATGCGAGAATCAGCCCAGATCGACTACAGCGAATGGTGCCAGCGTCAGTCTTGACTCAACCGACTTTGTCACGACAACTGCTGCAAAGCAGGTGTCTGTTATCAGCATTGAAGTGGACGAGAAAGCAAATTGGACCGATGGAAATGAGTCGAGCAGTTCTGGTTTATCACTCGATAGGCGCCGCTCTGACCGTTCTCAAACGAAGGCAAGTTCACTCGCTACCGCATTCCTTGAGACTGTCCCTGTCCTGGAGAAAAGCAAGCCATCGCGACCAACGCGTCAGAAAGTGGTTCGAAGAGTCGCTGACGAATCCGAATATCTGGACGACTCGCATTGCGCGTTTGTGGCTTCGAAGGTGGACACGTTTACTGCGACGAGTCAAAGCTGCAGCGACACGTGTTGGAAAGCTGGCAAGTCGTGTGATACCCCAGTGGAACCTGACCAATCTGTTGGCGCTGGTACTGGAAAGGAACCAGATGAGAATATTCTTACCCGTCTCAAAAGCACTTTGAGCCCTGCTGAACTAGCGCTGATCGACAAAAGTCGAGGTACAGTTGGTGACAATGCGTGCATGGTCGCTTGTATCGTGAAGTCTGTGACCTGCAAAGATCTGCACAGATACTTGACGTCTCTCCAGCCGAGTCCTGCGACACAAAATGGCTCAGTCGATATTTCCTTGCTGTCTTCTGGTGCGCAGACCCATAAAAGCCGCAAACCCAGCAAATTCGACAGTCATGGACATCTCATAAAGAGTCGTCTGTGGCACCACCAGAAGGATGACAAAGGGTCGAACCATGAGTATGAGCCATGCAACCACGACGGAATCTGTGATTCTTCACTGTGCTCGTGCATTAGCCGCGATCATACGTGTGAGAAAGCGTGCTCATGCTCGCGTGACTGCCCTAACAGGTAAGGAAACGTTGAGGACTCTCTTGCTTCAACATTGTCACTAACATGCTGCTCTTTATCCACGTTTTTATTTTTTGTTTTTTATTTTTGTAGGTTTCCTGGGTGCAAATGCAGTATGGGCAACTGTCGAACGAATGCTTGTGCGTGTTTTATAGCGCTGAGAGAGTGCAATCCCGACGTGTGCACTACGTGCGGCGCAAGCGAAGTCCCAGTGATTATCTCGAACGACGAGCTGCGGGACCGACCTGCGATGGATCTGGGAATCTGCTGCAATATGAACATCCAGCGTGGTCACCACAAGAAACTCGGGGTCTCGTTTTCCACGACCCACGGTTGGGGTGCTTTCGCTCGCGAGTCTATCAAACGAGGCGAGTTCATTTACGAGTACAAGGGAGCGATTATATCGCAGGAGGAAGCCGAGCGTCGTGGAACAATCTACGACAAACTGGCCATCAGCTTTTTGTTTGACGCGAACCAAGACGCGGTGTTGGATGCTGCACGCAAGGGCAACAAAAGCAAGTTTGCGAACCATTCGTCGGTGAATCCAAAGTGCAAAGCCAAGGTGTATCGGGTTGGCGGCGAGCATCGGATCTCGATCTGGGCCCAACAGGACATCAAGAAGGGCGAGGAGCTGTTCTTCGATTACGGCTATAGTGGCGAATCTGCGCCCGACTGGAGCCAGGCACCGAGCGCCTCGCGATCCTCCTCCTCGCGCCATAGCAAAGCAGCAAAGTGATGATGGATGAGGTGGTGTTAGCAATGCAGGACATGGTGACTGCAGTTACCCATTTAGTCTGCTATAGTTTCTAAGCAAATAGCAACTCAGTTGAGTTGTAAACTCTGTGGAACATGAATACATCCTTAAACCAAATAACCTCCCGTAAACAGTTTCTTTCGATGGTAGGTGGGTGGGATCTTGTACCTTCGAGATATGATAAACGGAGAGTCTGGCAGGAATGACTCACATCTGGACGCGCCAACGATGGCAAGCGCATCGTCGCCAACGCTGCGTCTCGGCGTGAAGGACGCCGTGGCGCTGTCGCCGTCGCCGTCGCCGCCGCGCGTGGAGGAGTCCGCGGGCGACAGCCGCAAGACCAAGAAGCTCGTGACCGGCGCGCTCTCGGGCATGATCTCGGCGCTGGCGTTCCAGCCGCTGGATGTGCTGCGCACACATCAGCAGGGAGCGTTCGGCAGCGCCACTGCAAGGCGCAAGAGCTCAGTCTTTCCGCAGCTCCTAAACGGGCAGCAACTCATTGCGAACGAACACCTGCTAACAAAGATGCGTGCAATGTGGCGCGGCACGTCGTCGACGCTGATTCGCGTGGCTGGTGGTGCCGGGTTGTACTTCACGACACTCGACCATTGCATGACTATGTTCCCGAACTCGGCCATCAACACGTTCCTCTCGGGTGCATTTGCGCGGACGTTTGCGGGCTGCGTGATGTCTCCAGTCACGATCGTGAAAGCGCGCATGGAATGGCAAGCGCCTGGGACATACCGGAGCAACCTGCAGGTGTTTCAGCACGTGGTCCGCGACGAAGGCGTGAGGGGGCTGTATCGCGGAATGGTGCCAACGCTCATTCGAGACGTTCCGTTCTCAGGGCTCTATGTGCTGATCTACACTCACCTAAAGACAATCGCAGAGCTCGAATTCCCACAAGTACCGACGTACGGTGTCCATTTCGCGAGCGGAGTCATCGCCGGCGTGCTTGCGACAACTGTTGTGCACCCAGCAGATGTGGTGAAGACGCGCATGCAGCTTTCGATTTTGGACAAAGGCGCTCATGGAGAGTTGAAGAATATCAAGAATTCGCTGACGCTGTGGCAGACTGTGGAGAAGATTTTCAGTGAGGAGGGCTGGCGAGGGTTCAAGAAGGGGATCGTGCCGCGGGTGCTGAAGCGAACGCTCTCGACTGCTGTCACGTGGACCATTTATGAGCAGCTGTCGATTCGGTAGATTGCTCTCGTCAGTGCCGTTATCGCCGACTGTAGATTGTGCAGCTCTGAATATAATAGACTTTCCTATCTATCTGCGTGGCGTATTTGCGCCAGTTTTGATCAAATGAACACCGACCAACGACACAAAACGCTGGATTTTATTACCTGGGCATGGACATATTGTGTGTTGTGCTGCGCCACAGAGTGTATTATCTCGTGATGATCGGAGTGAACGCAGAAAACGGCTCCCGACCAGATCCATTCACGCCATTCGGTCCTCGTTTGGACAATGAACCATTTAAACCACCCCTGCCTCCCGCTAACCCATTAGTCTTGTCATCGGAGTCTCCATTGGGCTTAGGAGTCGACGAGCCATTCGGAAGAAGATGGTATGATGAAGACGATGACCCGTTCAGTCCATTCTGCTTCGCACCATTGGTAGCAGCAAACTGGTATTGCCTTGCGGTAGACTCTCCATATTCGTCGAAGGCGAATGATTCATCAGCAGGTTGGTTATACGAAGAGTCAAACTCCAAAGGTGACTCATTCTCCAAAGTCTCTGCAGTCGCGGCGGTCTCCGCTGCTGCTGCTGACCGACTCGCCTTTTGCTGGCGCAGTTTCTGCTCGAACACCATCTGCGCCTCCAGGTCGACCGACGCGACATTCTCGCTCATCGTCTCTTCGTTTAACTCGCGCAAGCAGTTGGATTCGCTGTCGAAAGTCAATGGAATGGAGCCCAACGTACCGTCGAAGCGGTTCTTTCGGACGTCCAGCTTCGACTTTCCCCGTGTTCGCTGGAGAATCAGTACGTTGTCCGCTTCCTGGGTGGCCTTGGCAGTGCCAAAAACCGACGTAAGCGTCAAATCAACGTCCTCCTGCTCCTTTCTGGGGTGGATGACCAACGTTAGGTGGACATTCTTCTGCGAGGCGAACTTGCGGAACTTGTCAAGCGCTGCATCCTGACGCTCAAACTTGTCAAATCCTCTGCCTTGTCCCGCCATCATGAACTGGATATTGTCCAGCAAAATGTGCTGGACATCGTATGCGTACACAGCGTACTCCATCGCATCGAGCACCTCATCAACATCGGTACTGCCGAAAAATCGCATGAAGTACATCGGCAGTGCCTCAAATTTGTCTGCGGCACTCTCAAATGCGTTGATATCCCCTTGGAGATTTCGACCCGCGAGTTGGTTGAGCATTTTGTGCATCAACCGCGTGTTTTTGATCTCAAAGGAGCCCCACAACGTGCTCACACCCTGGCCACACAGATCAATCGAGAGCTGACTCAAGAGCGTGGTCTTGCCGCACCCCGTTGGACCCGTGAGCACCGTGACTTCTCCCATACGATGGCCCTTCAGCAATCGGTTTAGCGATGGCAACGCGCGAGATTGCACTCCACATGCGCGAAGAGGGTTCAAGATTTCCTCGTACACTTCACGTCGCAGCTCATCGAAAGTGGTGATTTGACTATGAGGAATGCGTTCGGCAGCGCGCACAATCTTTCCGAGATCAAGTCCGGCCAAGAGAGCGTCGTTCGCATCCTTGACTGGCTTTGTTTTCTGTGCGCCAACAGGCGGTGATGAACGTACGATGTAGCAGCGCGTCACACCGATCTTGGATGAGAACTTTTCCACATTAGCCTGGCCCGAGGCATCATTGTCCATCCAAAGGTAAATTTTCTTAAACCGCTCAAGCAACGGAAGCACACTTGGTGGCAATGACTGGCAGCCATTGGGAAGCGAGATCGCGGGCATCCCCGTGGCCTGGTACACTGCCATGGCGTCAAACTCGCCTTCTGTGATCACGATCTCGTTCGAAGCAGTAGGAACCGTGTTCCAACCAAAGAGACCCCAGCTGCCTCCCTTGGGCACAAGTCGTTGCTTGGCTTTATCGTCGACGGCGCGGATCTTCAAGCGGATGACGTTGAATAAGTTCTTGTCGCCCGATTGCGGGGTTTCGCTATCGCAAATCACGCCCATGGCATCAAGATCTTGCTGCCGAGCCATCCACGGAAAGGAGATGCACTTTGACGTCTCGAGATCGCCAGCGTCGTTCCGAAAAGGCTGTTCAATGGCACCGACACCGTATTTCTGCAGCACTTCTTTTTTGATACCGCGCGTCTCGGTCAGATACCGGAGCACCGACTGGAATTCGGGTTCCTCGAGAAGGTTCTGCTGGATCGCCATAGCTTTCGCGTTGTCCAGCGCTTGGATCACCTTTGGCGGCATGGACTCCGCGATGCTAGACCCACCACCACCGTGCATCACGCCTTCCATCGAATTGACGGCAACATTGCTTTGGAGCTGGAGTGACACAAACAGAAGAGAGATACCACACATATCAATCCATACGCTTCAATAAACGGACAAAGGAACTTCCGTTGAGATAGACTACCTTGCTTTTGAAGTCGAACCAGCTCCCTGACGCGCCGCAGCGGTGGCATTTGTACACCCCCTGGGCTTTCTGCACGTACAACTTGAAGATGTTGTCCGCCTTGCCATGGGTTGGGTGGCAGAACGGACAGTCGCGCACCACAAAGTGCGTGTCGGTCTCCCTCGACACGAGCTTCTTGCGGCCAAGGAACTCGGCGATTTCCTGTGGATCTTCCAGTTGGTAGTAGCTCGACACGAACGTGTTGCGGTTGGCCTGCGCACCAGACGACGACAGATAACGGAGACCGTGGGCTTCGCACAGAGAAGGGGTCGATCGATGCAGTAAAGCGCTAGCACCAGCGCTGCTACCAATAGACGCAGACGCAGCAACGTGTGCAGACAGCGCGCGCATGCAGCTGCGCGAACTGCGGATGCCGAACGCTCGCATCTCGTCTCGTTCTTCGCCACCCCGAGTCGACTGTGCTATGGGACCAATCCGCCTCGCCAATCAAGAAGACCCAATGATGTGGTTTTCAAGAATTAGGCGCAATCATTGGCTCATAATTAAACTTTACTGTCTTCTGATTGGTCTATTTTCTCAAGTCGTCACAGATTGGCTTAAAGTGTCTGGTTGGTCGCGGCTCGAAGCTCTTCAGGTGACACTGGGAAAGGCGGCACTTTGAAAGGCGTCATCGACCGACAATGAGTGGTGTGAAGCAAGTGACGGGCGTGAACGTCGTGAGCGCGGCGCCAGCGCTCAAGCAGCAGAGCAAGAAGCGCAAGAAGCGCTCTGGCGGCGGCTCTGCAGAGAAGATCACTGTCGGCGGATGGAAGAAGGTGGATCTGGAGGACATCCAGGTCGAGGGCTTTGAGGACGGATGCGCCTTCGACTTGGAAGAGATGACAGGTGCGCACCGCTTTCGTATCAGTCGCCATGGATCGTAAAGATGCGCTTCATTCACTCACTCATTTCTTTTTTCTGTGCATTGGTAGACTACCAGTTGGAAAAGACCGAGATGGGCGGACACATTCTGATCAGCAGGTTTGCCACTGCCATATTTCGCCTCTCCTCTTAATGCTTTCTGGAATGCTAAAGATATGTAATGTGGCGTTTGGTTTGCTACTGTGTTTTCACCGCTAGCCAGCAAAAAGTAATTGCGGATCCCTCCAAGAAGAAGAAGAAGAAGCGTACGAAATCGAAAGCAAACACGGCGGACGCCGAGCTGAAACAGGAAAACGAAAATGCAGCAAAGGACGGAGAGGATAATGACGATGCGATGGAAAGTGAGCAGCACGCCGCCGTCAGTGAAGAAATCGAGAGAAAGAAAGTGCCAGAGCCAGTGGAAGCCAAGTCGAAGAAAGCCAAGCAGTCCATCAAAAAAGACAAAGCTGCTACTCCTATTGTGCCAAAGCCTTTGACACCAGTGAATCTCCCCAAGTGGGACAAGTACAAACTGCACAGCACCTTGATGCACTCGCTCAAGCAAGCTGGCTTCATGGCTCCAACGCGAATCCAAGAACAAACGATTTATCCAGCGCTCGTTGACAACCGCGACGTCGTTGGTGCAGCACCCACAGGTTCCGGTAAAACGCTAGCATTTGGGCTCCCGATCCTCAGCCAGTTGCTTTTCGAACGCGAGCAGGAAGGGTACAAGAAAGACTGCAAAGCGCTGATTCTGACACCAACGAGAGAACTGGCGTTGCAGATTCATCAGCATCTGGAGAAAATGGTGCAAAACCGCGAAATCGGCATTGTCACCCTGGTCGGCGGCATGGCGATTCAAAAGCAGACGCGCATGCTGACATACTCGCCCGAAATCGTCATTGGAACCCCTGGTCGTCTCTGGGATATGATTGACCACAAGCACGCCCACTTCAAGGACCTGAACAACACGCTGCGTTTCCTGGTCATTGATGAAGCCGATCGTATGCTGCAAAAAGGCTCGTACCCAGAGGTTGAAAAGATCTTTGACGCGTTGCGATTCAACAAGAAGACTGCGACGTCCGATCTTGTCGATGTGTCGGACCACGAAGAAAGCGACGCGGAAGAAGACGGGGATGACTATGACAAAGACATTGATGCGAACTCGTTCTCAGGCGAGGCGAAAGTGATGATGCTGGATGATATTTTGAAAATGCAGGCCAAGCAAAAGCAGCAAGAGGAAGAAAACGCTGACGAAGGGAAATCCAACAAGCCAAAGCCAAGCCAACCAGTTGAGTCCGAGGCACCTCGACACGTTCGCCAGACGTTCCTGTTTTCCGCGACGCTGACCATCCCGGAAGGTGGACGTTTTCAGAATGGCAAGAAGAAGCACCGTCATGCGCTTACAGTGCTGGAAAGCGTGATGAAGCGGGTCGGTATGCGCGGAAAGCCTGCCGTTGTGGATCTCAGCATTGATGAAAATGCATCTGCGGGTGTTGATGATGACGCGAGACGAAAGAAGCAGCTCGAGAATGTTTCACTTTCGCTTCCTGCTGGTCTTGAGCTGTGTCAACACGAGGTCTCAGACTCGAACCGTGATAGCTTCCTGTATTACTTTTTGACGCAGTACCCAGGCCGCACCATTGTGTTTTTGAATGCGATCCACCAAGTGCGGAAGCTGACGAGCCTGCTGTCGCTGCTGAATCTCCCGGTGTTTGCGTTGCACGCAGAGATGCAACAGCGCCAGCGTTTGAAGAAATTGGACAGTTTCAAGACCCACGCACAGGGCATTCTGATCGCCACGGATGTCGCGGCGCGTGGTCTCGATATTCCGAGCGTCGACTACGTCGTGCACTACCACATTGCTCGTTCCACTGAAGTGTTTGTGCACCGAAGTGGTCGTACGGCCCGTGCCGAGAAGGACGGGTTGAGTATCTCGCTGGTGGGACCTGCCGATGCGAAGTACCACACGCAGATTTGTAAAATGCTGCAGCGTCCAACGGGGTTGTCGGATTTCCCATTCGACCACCGGTATCTGCCAGCAGTGGACGAGCGTGTGCGTCTCGCCAAGTCCATCAACGAAGAAGAAAACGCGACCGGCAAAGTCAAGTCCGAGGAAACGTGGTTCAGTCAAATGGCAGCGGCGGCCGATTTGGACATGGACGACAACCTTGTGCAGGAGCTCAAGTCGAAGAAAGACAGCAAAAAGGGTGGCAAGAAGGGCGCCGAGTCCATTGAAGCACAGCGTGCGATGCTGAGCCGATTGCTCGCGGAGCCGTTGCGTCCGGTGGGATCGATTCGCAAATTCCGTCAGCTCTACCAAGAACTCGGCACGGAGATCTCTGGAGACGGCGAGTACAAGAAGCGCAATGCGAGCGAGGACCTGGAGGCGAAATCCAAGAAATCGTTCAAGCGGTTCCGCAGGCGCAAGTAGAAAGTGCTGTGGGCACCCCACACCGATAGATTTAAATAGCAAGACTCAGGAACACAGATATGCCTTCCTCCATTGCACAGAATTGCACCTCCAAACAACGTTTGCATGGTGCACTTCATTGGTTAGACAGCAACGAAACGTTGTGTCGCACAGCACAATTGTTGCGTGGGTGTTGTTATCCTGTTCTAACCTGCCTCTCAGTTATAAACGCATCTGCGCATCATGCTGGTATTTAACACCCTTGTTGCAAGAGTGTGAGTTCATTTTCCAGAAAGAAACCAGACCCTACAACAGGAAGAGAAGCATGGAAAACCGCGTGGCGCTGCGTCAGGGACCTCCGCACGAGAGTGCGCTCCACAGCGGCCATGAGCCCGAGGAGAGCGAGGACGAGAAGGTGTACTACGGCTTCGGCGTGTTCATGGGCCTCCCGCTGGCCGACCTCAAGGCCATGAAGGAAGATTTCATGCAGAAGCAGACCGCCAGCGACGACTTCCGCTCTGCGAGCGTCGGCAGTAGGTCCACGTCGTCCTCCACAATGAGCGGGCGCAGCATCGAGTACGACAACGCCAGCCGTGGCGGTGAGTATGTCTCCCGTGGTGGCATCCCGAGCGTTGTCCCTCCCGTCGAGTTCCAAAACGCCCGCGTCCGTCCGATCGCGGGTCAGCAGCGTCCTGGACCGGCTCCTGGCGGATACGGCGGCGGCGCTCCCGTCATGGGCGGTCGTGGTATCATGGGGAGAGAGTACGACGCGTCGCACGGCGATGAAGACGGAGCGCAGAGCGACGAAGGCTCGGACGGTTCGTACTCGCAGCCCAAGTCTCACTCGCTCAACTTCATCCTGCACTAAGGACCGCGGCATTTGCGTGCGCGTAGCTATTAGCTGCAGGCATGCGTTTCCCCAGTCAGTCAGTCAGTCAGTCAGTGGCGTCACTCGTTTCGCATTTCGTAGGATGCGCCTCTAAAGTACTGTGTGGTTAATATTTATTTGTTGTATCATGCGTCCTTCATTTCAGTTGCAGCCTACTGCCACCCTAGACCTGTTGGGCAAATACGAATCAGTCCATCATTTGTCACCCACTGCCTCTATGAATCCATTTAGTGCCATTGGGTAATACAGGTTCTTCACCCTGTCAAAGGGGATATGCCCAACATAGTGCATACCACACTAATACTTACAAAAGGTTCACAACCAATAATTCTCAACCCTATAAAATACATCACGCACACAGAGAAGCTTGCATCTCGTTTTGCCACTTGCCATCACTATTGTTCTTCTCCCATCTACATCCGTCAGGCTGTATCCTTAACAAGACCATCCTCCCTCATCCGTCTTCTGTAGAAAGAAACATGCGGGGGCGTGCCATGGGGCTGCAGCACCAATGGCGCAGACTCGTGGCGCGCGTGACTGGGTGGGAGAGAGACGCGTACGTCCCGCTGCGGATCGCGCTCACTGCCGACGAGCAGCAGGTGTTCGCAGACAAGACCTCGGCGTCTGTCGTGGCGGGATACGTGCGCAAGTCGCGGCTTGAGGTGGGTGGATGCGTCATCCTGCGATAGTGCTCTTTGCCTTTTTGCTGACTCTGTCTCTTTGTCTTTGTTATGGCTGCACACAGCGCGTGCGCGCATTCCGGGAGGTGTTCGAGGTGACCGAGTCTCATGTGCTGATGAACCCTGACGTTTGCAACGTCGACGAGCGCTCGCACGGTTTGTAGCAGCCCTTCTTCACTATATTTAACTCGAAGAGTGCCGTATGATTCTCTTTTTTTTTCTTCCCTGCTATGTTGTATTGATACCCAGCATTTTTGGAGGTCGCATCCGCTCTACGAAGCGAGGGCATGTTCCCCACATGGCAGGACGAGATGTACGCCACTAAGACGTCCTACGGAGCCCATACGCTGTTCCACTACAATCGGGGCGTTGGCGCGTATTTCGGCTTGAGTCAGTTCGCGACCCACCTCAACGGATTCGTGCGCAATGCGAAAAACCGATCGGTGTCCCACCTCTGGATCGCCAAGCGCAGCATGCACAAGAAGAAATGGCCAGGACAATTTGACACAATCGTCGGGGGAGGACTGCCAGCCAATATTTCAGCACTTGACAACATGGTGAAAGAGTCCGAGGAAGAAGCTAGTCTTTCACCATCATGGACGTCGTCGCAGCTAGTTTCCACCGGCAGCATTGGGTATGTCCTCGATGAACGAAGCGGTCTTCAAAACAACATGATGTTCATCTACGACCTCGAACTACCCGAGTCGATGGAACCGGTGAATCGCGACGGCGAGGTCGAGAGCTTTGAACTCTGGTCGATTCAGGATGTCCTTGAAGCGCTAGCAGACGAACCCGAGAGGTTTAAACCCGATATTTGTCTCGTGCTGCTCGATTTCTGTGTTCGACACGGCATTTTCACACCCGACAACTTCTCAACCTACCACGAGCTCCAACTCGCCCTTCGAGGCGAGCAAAACCCATACCTGAACTAGCGTCAATGGTGAAAGATCACGTTGGTGTATTGTGAAAAGCTGCAAGAATGAAGAATACACAAATCCTGGAAGTAAACCGGATCACCATGGCCACTCAAGATATCCGCAGTTTCTTCTCGTTGCCAAGCAGATGCTTTATGCCAAGGATGCACATGGTCGTGAGAGCGTCGTGGACGACATACTCTATGAAGCCCGCAGAGTTTGTGTGGTATTTCCCAGGTTCACCTTGGTCCACGAGCAAGATCTTGCCGAAACGGGCTTCAATGAAAATGCGCAGGTGCTGGTCATAAATGCTTTTTCGAACTTGCGTGTTGTTGGCGTTGGCTTTGATATGCGTCGTGATCTTCACATCGTCTGGTGAAGCTTGTATTGTGTATTTAGCCGGTTTCGTTGAGGTCGTCGACGTGCCTTTGCTCTGTACAAACCCCATTCTCACAGCCTTCTTCGTCGGATACGCAAATGTGAGTGGCTCCTTCGAAAAGCCACCATCCAGGAAAATGTAGTCTCCGGCGAGCTGCACGAGTCCACTTGGTCCCGACACGTACAGTTGTTGAAGGACACAACCAATCGAACAGCTTGTTGTTGCGACTTCGTTCTCGACCAGTTTTGGGTTGAACGGGTCAATCCCAAGTGCTTCCATTACGACAAAGATGTCCCAACCGACGAAGACATATCGCTGCTGGAGCAATCGGACCAGTTCGTTGTTTGCAGCAAATCGGTATTTTGTGCTGAGCATCAAGGACCCAACGACGAGTCCGCAGAGCGTGAGAATTGAGAGGATAACAAAGTAGTCGCACATGATCTCGCTTTTCCAGAACTTGGCAATTCCTGGCGACCCACCAAAGACCCCCGTCTTGAAGGGAACTTGCTGGACCATAAACGTTGTGCTTCCGTGCAGATGATGGAATGCGTACAGGAACACGCACAAGAGCAAACTGCACACTTTGAAGCCAAGAAAGAGCGCGGAGGCATCCATGTACCACTCGATTTTCTGACGTGTCTCCGAGCGAAGGAGTTTCGTTGTTTTGAGACTGCGAAGAGCGACTTTGGTGCCCAATCGCAGCATCGCGTGGATAAAGCACATGATCCAGGTCATCCGAGTTAGCGCCGAGCACGTGAAGATGAAATTTTCCATGTTTGTATGCTTTTTGAGCATCCATGTTCCCATTTCGTACACAACGTACGTCAGCCGAATATTGACCAAGGCTTCCAGTGTGCTCAAGGTGATGTACGGCCAAAGGTTGAGCCAGTAATCTGAGCCTGTCAACAGCGAGCCTTTGAAGCGAATGACAGAATTCTCATCTCCCACGAGCATTGTTACAAGCGACATCGATGGTGCTATGTGACGCAGATGACGATACTCGTTGAGGAACCGCAGGGACTTGGGAAGGTAGAGGACGGCTTTGGACCGCAGCATTGCTGCAACGATTCCCTGGCATATCATGACGACGGAGATCACACCGTGCGCTATGCAGACAAAAGATGCAAACCAACCGCTGCTGTTGATGCCAACAACCACTTCTGCGGCTTGATCAGCAGCTTCAACCTGAAACAACCCCCATTTCATGTCGTTGTTTCGAAAAAGAGGGACCGCATAGCACTTGCTACTCTGAATTTCGAGATGAAAACTGCCTCCAGCCCAGAAGCACTGCTGAACCATCAAGTCAGTGACGTAGTCAAAAGATCGCTCGGGACGGCTCAAGCACTTGAGAAACGGAACACCGACCACACCGAAGTCATTCTCAACTCCAACTTGGATGACTCGATTCTCTTGGAGATCCTCAAAGTTGTCGAAAATGTGACGATGGAACGCGGAAGCATTGGAGTACGTTTGCATGCAGCTAGCAACCCATTCGGGTCGAAAGTTGACGACCTTGCATCTTGGAGCAGATATACTGTGTAGAACGATTTGAATTCTGCGTGGTCCTTTGCCCCAAAAGTCATTGTAGTGCATTGCCAGAACAGACGTGTTGATCGATGTGACTCGCATGCACGTGCTTCGATCTTCAGCAAGATTGCTCGGACTTCTCTCTGGTGCTGAAATGAAGCGGAAGTGGTTTCCTGCGTAGGAGAGATTGGCGAGCGCGCCAATATCGACAAGGTCATCGCGAACGAGGTCGTAGTTGATTCGGCCATCTCTCAATCGAGAACGCACAAGACCATACTTGTCCGTCGCGAACACAACCAATGGATTCTCCTTAAACCCGGTGAGGAGAGTGAACAAGGTCGACGCAACATTGATCCCAAGAAGCAGAACTCTCCATGAGCTCCACCTTACTCTGGTCATTGATGAGAATCCGGGAGTGAGAATGTCGGTTGATATGCTGCAGTGACGAGAAATGGCTTCCAGTGCTGACCAACGCTGAAGTAAGAGTGCATTTACTGATATGGCTGCTCCGTCGCTGGTTCTTGTTGCATGGAAGACCGACAGGCATCAATACGACTTTTGGGTGCCGATAAGAACAACATCCAGAAAACGATATGCTGTGCTGCTCGAAGTAGGTACCAGCGAAGGCATTTATGTTGGCCTCAGAGTATATACAAACACGTTGGCTTCCTTGTCGGCCAAAGTTGTTTTCGGGTCAATAAGCCGAACGACACAGTGGCCCGGTTATCAGAAAACCGGCGATCATTAATAGTATTGTGGCGAGTTGGTCGTGCGCATGCGGTACAGTTGGCAAGTTTCTCCTTCGTGCCTGCAAATGAACAACCACATTCGTTGGCATCAAATGTTTGCACGTCTGGTTCTCATATTCTTGCCTTTTCAGGCACGTGTGGAATTCACCCCACGACGCAAACGTACCCACTAGTCGATGCACTCCCAGATGAAAGCACTCAAAAAAGCCTCGCGTGGTCGTCGCCACTTCAAGTCGAACCTAAATCCGCGCGAGAGACCTTGAGCAAACGCCTCCCCAATCCCTCTCCACGATTCGGACAGGTAACGAGTGCCGACACGTATAGCATGCACGAATCGCAACTACAAGTTAATTATGAAAAATAAGTAGGTGTTTGCACAAGAAATACCGCCTTCTTCGAAGAGCTTATCGCCTGCAAAGTGAACGAGTCCGCTCGGTTCGGAGTTGCTGCATCATTTACCACGAGCGTTGGGTTAAACGGATCGATGCCGAGCGCTTCCATCGCCACAAACACGTTCCAGCCGACTAGGGTGTATCGCTGTTGCAGCAGTTTGATCGCGTTGCAGTTTGCGACGTACTTGTATGTTGTTATGATCAATGCCGAGCCAAGAAATATTCCAGCAAGTATCAGGATGGACAGAATCATAATCAAATCACAGATGGTCTCGTTTGGCATCTAGTACACGGTACAGTCTGGAACAATCCCCACTTCCAGTCGACGTTCCGAAGCAGCGGGACTGCAAGACATTGACTGCTTTGGAGCTCCACATGACAACTCCCGCCTGCCCAGTACGATTGATGCACCATACGACCCGTCACATTCTTGAACGCTCGTTCAGGGCACCCCAAGCACTTAAGAAATGGCACGCCAAACTCAATCTCAACTTATCAGATAGCTCCACCATGAAAAAGCAAATACACAATACATTCACCGCCTGCTGCTGCTTTTAAGGAGACGTACATAAACCCTGGCTAGTGCATACACGAAAAAAGTCGAACCCTCAGCTGATCCGAAGTTTCTTTTCGTTGCCCAGCAGCGGTTTGATGTCCAAAATCGAGAGGAACGAGAGTGCGTCCTGCACCACAAACTCCATCATGGATCCGGTTGCATTTTTCGCGAGCTTTCCCGGTTCGCTCTCGTCAACCAGCAACACGCGACCAAACCTGCTCTCGGAAAAAAGCTGTAGCCGGCGATCGAATAGACTCGTGGTGTTTTTCGGTTTGAGGGCTTGAACGATTGAGTCACTTGTCTCGTCCTTAGACTCTTTTGCAGTGTGATGTCGACCATCAGTTGTCGTGGTCACCGTGTATTTTGCAGATGTGCGAGAGCTGCTGCGGTGCTTGCAGAGACCCATCTCAGTAGCTTTTTTGATGTGGTAGTGAAACTTCACTGGGTCGCGAGCCATCCCGCCTTCTTCAAAGAGGTAGTCACCAGCCAGATGAACGAGGCCGCTTGGACCGGACGTGTAGAGCTGTTGGATCACTGCGCCAAACGAACAGTTGGTAGCGATCACGCCATTGACCAACAGATTTGGGTTCGCAACGTCGATGCCAAGGGCTTCCATTGCCACAAACATGTCCCAGCCGACCAGAACGTACCGTTGCTGCAGCAACTTGATCACGTTGTTGTTAACGACGTACTTGTACTTTGTCTTGAGCATGAACGATCCGCCAAGGAATCCCGCAAGCGTCAGGATCGACAGAATCACAGTCAAGTCGCAGATGATCTCGTTCCCCAGAACTGCGAAATGTTGGAGAAGCCACCGAAGACGCCCGACTTGCTCGGATTTGCGTATCTCATAAACGTTGTGCCACCATGGAGTTGGAGAAACAGGAAAAGCATGAAGCACAGCATGATGCTATAGATCTTGTAACTCAGGAACAACGAGTACGCGTCGACGTACCACTCCATCTTTTCTCGAATCGATGGACGCACGATCTTGAGCGATTTCATGCCACGGATAATGACTTTCAGCAGCATCCGGATGAAAGAATGGAGCGCGCACATGATCCACGTGATCTTCGTGAGCGCACCGCACATGAAGATGAAGTTCTCCAAGTTGACTTTCTTGCCCAACATCCACGTGCCCATCTCCAGAACCATATACATCATCCGGAGATTGAGAAGCGAGTCCAGGATACTGAGAGTTATGTACAGCCAGTTTAGATTGCACGATGGCAGCGAAAATGCCCTGGACAATCATCGAAATCGACACAATGCCATACAAAACACCAACTAGCTCGGTCACCCAGCCACTGCTGTCGATTGCTGCTACCACTGTGGCGGCATGATCGGCTGGTTCGACTTGGAAGAGCCCCCACTCCCAGTCAGGGTTACGGATCAGCGGAACTGCGAGGCACTTGCTGCTCTGGAGCTCGATGTGGAAGCTCCCGCCGGCCCAGAACGACTGGTGCACCATCAAATCTGTCATGTACTGGAACGTTCGCTCCGGACGCCCGAGACACTTCAAAAAGGGCACGCCAGGCTCTCCAAAATCCCGTCCAACACCGACTTGAATCACGCGATTGCCTTGCAGGTCTTCGAAATTGTCTAGAATGTAGCGATGACACGCCGAAGCGTTGCTGTGCTCGGCGACGCAGTCCTGTTCATACCACTCGGGTCGAAAATTGACGATCTTGCAGTGCGGTGCCGAGATGCTGTACAGAAAAATCTGCGTGCGTCGCGGACCGTTTCCCCAAAAGTCATCATAGTTAAGCGTCATAAATGACACGTTCATGGAGTTGACGCGGATACACGTACTGCGATCTTCACCCAGATTGTCGGGACTTCTTCTTGGTGCGGAGAAGAACCGGTAACACTCTCCGACCGCGGTGAGGTTAGCGAGTTTGTCCACCTTGATCAAGTCGTCGCGGACAATGTCATAGTTGATGGATCTTTCCACGAGTCACGAACACGACGCTGGGATTCTCGCGCAGCCCCGTGAAGAGCGTGAGCAGCGTCGACAGCAAGTTGATCGATAGGATCACCAGCTTCCGGAGCGACACCATGCTGCCAGCGCACATTGGGACTTCTCTGTCGGGTCGACGTACTTGGGAAGGAAGGTCTTGTGGAGGAAAGAGGAAAGCTCGCAAGTGATATGCTGACAAACCTTCTCTTGGGGAGCGTCGGGCGGCTTGTTCGTCTCTTGGCTTTAAACTCCGTTTGCCCTCGCACTCTTAGGCGATCCACTTGTATCTTGTAACATTGTCTTGAAACGAACGCGCGTCCTGTGTTCAGGCGAGGCACAATTGCATGCGAGTCTTGGCTGCCAAACATCCCGCAGAGTGTCAAGGAACGCTTTCCACTTCCACGATCAGCCGCACACATCATGCATGGGATACTCAAATTTGGCACAGACACACGCAGCTGGGGTTGAACACGAGCAGAGATCGCAGTCGCGGCGGGTGTGTACTCGCATCCGCCACTGAGGAGACAAAAGTACACCCCTCAAAGCATCGCACAAGCGCTTCCCCCATGCGTCGCAGCCCCTCTCGCATTGGACGCTCGCTCTCTGTCGTTGTCAGAACTAGTGCTTGTGCAGATTCCTCCCGATAGAGAGAGAAAGAGTGTCCTTCCAGTTCGCTAATTATAGTGTACTGATCTTGGTTACTCCTCCTTCTTTAGTGTTTTTTTCCCTACGAGTGCATGTCTCGTCCACCAATGCATGCACTGATTTGAGCTATGTGTCGTTGCATACCCAAAAGAGTGTGTGTCAAGTCAACAACTACTGATTTATGTGAACATTCATATACCGAATTTCAACTCTGCTCCCTTGTTTCACTGGACGCGGGACAGATGCACTCGCCATCGAGTGACTGGAAGCAAGGAAGCGACGCAGAGATCATTCTTCCAGAAGAGCTCCATGGCGCAGACACGAGCGTCGCCCGCGCCTCACGGCGCATTCAAGAAGCGCGATCTGCCGCCAGCAGCACCCACAGACCATGAGGACAGCGCCAAGAGCTCGCGGCTCTTTGTGCAGAACCTGCCGGCGTACGTGGACTCGGCGCGTCTGCGCGACCATTTTGCCACGCAGGGGGAAGTGACGGACGCGGTCGTGATCCGCACGAAGGACAGCAAGACGTCCAGACGCTTTGGGTTTGTGGGCTACAAGACCCCAGAGCAGGCCCAGAAGGCGTGCGCGTTCTTCCACCAGTCGTTCCTCGATACGTGCAAGATTAACGTGCGCTTCGCCATCCAGGTATGCGCTTAATTGCGGTTATAGCTTTTCTGTTGGCCCCCATTTGTTGATACTTATTGCACGATACGCTGTGCTGTTATCTAAACTATGAACTATAGCGCGAATCGGAGGAGATGGCGCGACCGTGGAGCAAGTACTCGGTCGGCAGTTCGCGCTTCCAATCGAGTGCCGATTCCAAGGACAAGCGGTCAAAAGATGCGGAGAACGCAGCAATGGAGCAGGACGAAGAGCTGAAGCAGCAGAAAAGCAAAAAGAAGCCATCTGGGCCGGTGGATGAGAACTCGGAAGAGTTCCAGCAGTTTATGGAGACGATGCAGGCGCGTTCGAAGACGCGATTTTGGGCGAACGACGACGTTCAGGGTTCAGAGGCGCAAGCCAAGGCAGAGGCAGCTGCACTCTTGAAAAACAATTCAGACGATGATGACGACGACGAGTACCAGGAGCTGAAACAGAAGGACGAGAGTGAGAACAAAAAGGAAATGTCCGATCTCGACTTTTTGCGCTCGAAAGTGAGCAAATCCATCGATAAGGACGACGACGTGTCTGATTCTGGTAGCGAAAAGGAGTATGCAGAGAATATCGAAGATGATGATGATGGCGTGGACGAAAATGGAAAGACGAAAGAGAAAAACAGCGCTGGCGATGGAACGAATGCCGATGACGACGATGAAGGCAAGCCGACAGCGCGTCTGTTTGTGCGCAACCTGCCGTTCACCGCCGTCGAGGAAGACCTGATGGATCTGTTTTCGACACACGGCGAGATCCTGGAGGTGCACATGCCGTTGGACGACACGAAGCGGCGAAAGGGCTTTGGTTTCGTGCTTTTCAAGAACACAGTCGACGCACAGGTGGCGCTGAGCGCGCTGAACGGATTCGCGTTCCAGGGACGTTTGCTGCATGTAATTTTCGCAAAGATGAAACCAGAGAAGGTCGACCCCGAGCAATTGCTGCAGAATCCAAACTTGACGTACAAGCAGAAGAAAGAGCTGGAGCGTCAGATCACGGCGAGCAAGCAGACTGGTTGGAACGCGTCGTTCATTCGTGGGGATGCCACAGTTGGGTCGCTTGCGCAGCGTATGGGTGTCAAGCGCGGCGACATCATGGACAAAGAGAACGGCAACATGGCTGTGCGGTTAGCCATCGGTGAGACGATGCTCGTGAAGGAGAACAAAGACTTTTTCGCGCAAGAAGGCGTGGACCTGAACGCGATCGAAGGCGCGATCGTCAAGAGCAGTCAACAAACAGCGGCACAGAAACAAAAAATCGAACGTAGTACGACGGTGATTCTCGTCAAGAACTTGCCGCACACGACCGACGAAGACGAGCTTGCGCAGTTGTTCCGAAAACACGGCGAGATTGGACGGTTTCTCGTGCCACCGTCGAAAACGCTGGCGTTGGTCGAATTCTTTGAGCCTACGGAAGCTCGGAAAGCGTTCCGGTCGCTTGCGTACAAGAAGTACCAGCACGTACCGTTGTACTTGGAGTGGGCGCCCGTGAAAGTATTCAACAAAGACGCCACAAAGTCAACAAAAGAGGATGTCAAGGGCATCAAGTCGACGGCAATCGTCCCGGACGTGAACGACGACGAGAACGCAGCCGACGCGAACAACACCATCTGTGTCAAAAACCTGAGCTTCGCGACGAAGGAACAAGGGCTCGAGAAGCTTTTCAAGCGGTGCGGCAAGCTCCGCAAAGTCACAATTGCGCGAAGAAAAGATCCGAAGCGGGGTATGCTCTCCATGGGCTTTGGCTTCGTGGAGTTTGTGGATCCAAAGCACGCCGAGGCAGCGATCAAGTCGCTTCAGTCGACGGTGCTCGACGGCCACGCGCTCAACCTAAAGATCTCGCAAAAGAAGGTGACGCAGGCTCCGAAGCGGAAAGCTGACGAGGACGACGACGCGAAAATGAGCGGTCGCAAGTCCAAGATCATTGTGCGCAACGTGGCGTTCGAAGCCACGAGCAACGAAATCCGCGAGCTCTTTGCGGCGTTTGGACAGCTGAAGCGTGTGCGCATGCCGAAGAAATTCGACGGCAAGCACCGAGGCTTTGCGTTTGTGGAATTTCTGACCGAACAGGAAGCGCAGACAGCGTTTTCGGCGCTCTCGAGTTCGCATCTCTACGGACGCCACTTGGTGCTCGAGTGGGCTGAAGACGCTGACGATATCGATACGCTGCGCGCCAAGGCCTCGAAGGATCTGTCGGCGATCAATGGTGCGTTTTGATATATATACATATATATATAATTGCCATCTCGGTGATGTGTTTAAGCGTTGCTGACTGATGTCACTTTGTTTTTGCATGGATACAGACAGCGGCCGCCGCAAGCGCATGAAACGCGGGCAGGACGACGATGACGATGAAGGCGACGACGACGACGAGTATTAAGTGAAGCTTATGAGAACGTCACGACGAATAGACTCGATAGGTACCAAACTTTCCCCCCGTTGTCCTGTAGATCTTGCAGACAGCAAAGGTGCAAGTATGTAATTGGAAACAAAAGAAATCAACGAATCGATATATCCGACACACACGCAATGCAAATCTCTCGTCTTATTAAGAGATCGTTCGATCACAAATGCCAAGCCTGCTTGGCTTTGCTTATAGTCGACTGCTGTGAGGACGCGCGGTCAGCGCATCTTGCTGGATCAGCGCCAACTGCTTGTGCGTGTACGTGAGCGGCTTGGCGTGCGTGTTCGAGAACTGCGACACCGTGTGGCCGTTCTCGGAGCAAAGCTTCCACTTGGTGGTGAGCAATCCCTCGACACCGACAGGACCGCGGGCGTGGATGCGGCCCGTACTAATACCCACTTCGGCACCAAGTCCGAATCGGTACCCGTCGGCAAAGCGCGTGCTTGCGTTGTGGAACACACACGCGCTGTCGATGTTTTGCTGGAATTGCTCAGCCACGGCGCGGTTCTCCGTGACTATGCACTCGGTGTGGCCGCTGCTGTGCTCGTTAATGTGTTTCACGGCTGCGTCCACTCCGTTCACGACTTCGACACTCAGTTCCTTCGTGCCGTACTCGGTCGAGAGTGCCGTGGTTTTGCGCGAACGCACCGTCGACAGCCCGAGCTTGTCAGCATTTGGGCCAATGTGCAGGGTCACACCAGTCTTCTCCAGCACAGCGAGTACAGTCTTCGCTTTGCCGTTGGCAACAAACGATTCATCGATCAACAGCGTTTCCAACGCGTTGCATGCCGCAGGGTAATCGGTTTTCGCATCAATCGCGAGCTCAATCGCCTTGTCCACGTTCGCTTCCGAGTGGATGTACATGTGGCAGACGCCCTCAGCGTGGCCCAACACGGGGATGCGCGTGCTCTTCTTGATGTTGCTCACCATCGTACCCGAGCCGCGAGGGATGCACAGGTCAATGACGTCGTCCAAGCGCAGCAAATCCGAGATCTCTTCGCGCGACGTGACAAGCCCGATCACGTTCTTCGTCACCTTGCCCTTAGTCTCCGAGTCAATGGCGTCGACGATGATCTGGTGCAGGATCGCGTTACTGTTGGCGGCTTCCTTCCCTCCCTTGAGCAGGAGTCCGTTGCCACTGCGCAACGAGAGCGCAGCGATCTGCGGCAGCGAGTCTGGGCGGCTTTCGAAGATCACGAGCAGCACACCAATAGGCGCAGTCTCTTGGTGCAACACCAGCCCCGACGCCAACTCCGTGCGCTTGAGCATCTTGCCAATCGGTTCTTCTTGCATGGCAATGCTCTTGATGCCTTCGGCGAGTGTCTCCAGCTTGGCTTTCGTCAACTTCAAGCGCGCGAGCAGTCCTTCGTCCAACGACGACACTTCCGCAGCGTACAGATCTGCCTGGTTCGCCTTCAAAATCGCAGGACTTTGCGCCACAAGATCGTTCGCGATGCGCATCAGAATGTTCGCACGCTCTTGGGAGCTCAGCTTTTGCAGTTGACGGCATCCGTCACGCGCTGCGACTGCCATTTCTTCCGACGTGAGGGAGTCCGACGCCGCGCCTGGGTTGGCCACGAAGAGCGTGCCGTGGTTCGCACCGTCCACGACGGCAGTGACGATCCCGTACTTGAACCCACTAGCGATGACGACAGCCTTGACGCCACGCGCGATCGCACCTTGCGCAGATTCAATTTTCGAACCCATGCCTCCGCGCCCCATGCTAGACTTTTCGCCAATCTCAAACTCCGAATTATCGGTGTGGAACACTGGGATCACCTTGGCGCCAGGTTGGTTTGGAGGTTTGTTGTAGAGCCCCTCGACGTCCGTGAGCAGCAAGAGCAGGTCGGCGCCGATTTCGCCACCGACAAGCGACGCGAGCGCGTCATTGTCGCTGAAGATCGTGCTATCGGAGCCCGCGCTGACGGCGTCGTTTTCGTTCACGATCGGGATCACGTCCAATTCGAGCAAGTTGAGCATCGTGTCGCGCATGTTGGCGCGGTTCTTTGCGGTTTTGAAGTCCGATCCCGTCACGAGCACTTGGGAGCACGCGACGTCATACAGCGAGAAGAGCGTCTCGTAGAGCGACATCAGTCCAATTTGGCCCGCTGCGGCCATAGCACCCTTCTTCTTTTCCAGCGCGAGCATCTGCTGGTTGCCCTGCACGTGCGTGCGCAGCGACGCCGAGAGCAGGATCTGTTTGTTGAGACGCTTGCGGCCGATGCCCACGGAGCCACTGGTGACCAGCAGCACCTCCTTGCCCTGGCGCTTGAGCATGCAGATCTGCTCGACCATGGACGCGATGCGGCCGAGCGCTGGCTCACCGTTCGTCGACACGACGCTCGTGCCCATCTTGATGACGATGCGGCGCGCGTGCTTGAGGTCCTGGCGCGTGATGGCGCGCTCTGGTCGCATGCTGGTGGCTCCGCCCATGCGCGGAGCCGCGTGGAGTCCATCTCGGCGCATCATGTCGTCTGTTAAGAGTGAGTGTGTGCGTCGGTGAGGAAGGATGCAAAAGACGCTTGTTCGCGAGAGCGTCAATTGCGGAATGCCGAGACCTCAGATCCATCTCCTGAACCGAAACAGAGCGGCTGCAAGACGGACGCCTGGCTCGGCGCGTCGCATGACGCATCTATTTAGACAGGGCATGCGTTTAAAAAAGGAGTGTGTTGACTTTGATGGGTGTCACTGTGGTGGTGCTCAGCTCATTGTATGCAGTGTGGCAGGGATCGTAGAGGAGAGGCACTGTTTCTGTATGCGCATAGGGGTGTCGCTACGAGCGTGACTTCCAGGGCGTCATTTCGGCGCTCACAAGAATTTTCCAACGGAAACAACATTAGCGTTTTGCATCGTTGTGTCCCTATTATTAACAGCGATAGACAGTCGCAATGAGCGCACTGTGTCATGAAAAGACAGCGTCCATGATGCCTCCCTGCTTCAGGAGTGAACTGGGTGCGCTTTAACACGCGGGCTCGTGTCGTATGGCTTGTTTGGGTCGTCGAGTCAGATAGCCGTCGAATGCAGTGCTGTTTGGCACCACTCTCCTTCTGATTTGCCTTTCAAACATACTATTCGAGTCGATTTAGGACAATTCATATCGATACTCAAACCAAGTTGGCACTGTTTGTAGCCTCTGTGTTTGCATGATCTGCTAAACTCGTATTTTGTATCCAACAATCACAATAGATAGGGTTTCGATTATTGAGCCCTTCAACATACGAAGCGTGGCACTGGGACAACACGAAAATAATGGACGCAGATTTGAGTCGGTGGGTGCGCGGCAGCCATCATTATCGCGAAGCCACGACCCTCGCGCGCGCATTTGCGTTGGGCTCCCCAGTAGAAAAGCCCATTGCTCGTTGGAACCCTCAGCTTTCTCGGAATGCGCGTCGCCTCAAGCGTGCAGTTGCTGCCCAATGCCTCAGCTGGTTCCTCCTGCATGCGAGCTTTTCCCGCACAGTAAGCAACAAAATGCAGCGCGATGACACGATGACAGCCTTGCCCTCTTGCAAGACCTAGTCTGCGTACTTTGACATGCAACAAATCGGGCAGCAAGAAGCCGACCGCAAGAGTGGTCAGGACCGAGACAAGAAGATCGACTCTCCCTCTCTCGCGCAGATGGTCGCGATCAAGTCGAGCGTGGCGGTCGTGGACAACTTCGTGATCGTCGAGTACGAGTTCCCCCAGTTCACGTCGTTGTACTACGACCCGATCGCGAGCTCCACCGAAGACACGACCTCGAGTGCAACCACAGCTCCGACGACGACAATCGTCCATTCCAAGGTCGCGTCGACAAGTTCATCCATGTTCCTGACGGGTGTTGTGTCGGTCTTGGCTCTAGTCGGCGTGATGACCAGGTAGTCTGAGTGCGGAGACGCTGACTTTCTATCGTGGAGTTGAGGCTGTTATTTGTGTGTGTGCTTCTCGATGCTCAGGTGCATTGTAGTGGCAAGTACGATGACGCCAGGCAAGTCATCTGCGATGCTCGATGAGCGTGTGAGTCTGTCGTTATATTTTGAGCTGGTATCTGTGTACCCAATAGACGCGATCCAATCATTTCCTCATGCGGCATCAAGTTTCTCCTCCCGAGTGTTGGATTCCTCAAAATAGAAGAGCAAGATTGTTGCAGCAGGAGGAGTTGTGCTTGTGCTATGAATATGCCCTTGCCGTATCGGAGCAAGCGGCATCTCGCTGCTCGTGAATCGAGCTCCATTCTTGAGAGTAGAGCAAACACGACGGAAAGTGAATCCTGAGCTTACCTGATTTAGATCATGCCAGAACAATCTTAGACACACATGAAAACGTTGGAGGCGGATCCAACGGATCAGATTCGCGTTCCAAGCAGGAATGCCCACCTTAGCATGCGAGTTGCGATCGGTGAACACTCGAACCTGGCCATCATATTCCAATTCACCTGGACTCTCAAACACCACTCGCCAAGCAACCACCAACCACACACACACACACCTTCACACAGCCGCAAAATGATGACCAGTATAATCAAGAAGACCGTCCTCGTCCTCCCACTTCTCGTGGCCATGTACACCTCCGCCGAGGGTGTCCGCGCGTACTCCTTCGAAGAAGACACCAACTCCACCACCACCACGGGGTCTCTCGACTGGAGCGAAGAAGTCTCAGGGAGCTACTCCGCCGACTCGGACTCTGGCAGCGGATTCATCGATGCATTCCACGAGGCAGCTCGCGCGGAGCTGTCTGGCGACGACTTTGACGGCTCTGGTGTGGCTGACGGCTGGTCGGACCACACTTCTGGCTCCGACTCGGACGCAATCTCCAACTCGAACCCCAGCAGCAGCAGCCACAACGAAGACCGAGTTGGGGACGATGCGCATGAGTCGTTCGGCTACGACTACGATGGATCGGACGGCTGGGCGAACTCGAGCTCCAGTTCGGACACTGGCTGCGACGACTCGGTCGGCGAGAACCCGTCTGGAAGCGACGACGACGCCGACTACGATGGCTCCGATGTCGCCGATGGCTGGAGTACGAAGGCGTAATTGGGACAAGTGAACTATTTATTTGCCGCCGTCGATAGGCGTCAACACATAAACTCGTCTCAGAAATACTGCAATTGCAGAGCAAGAAAATAGATCTTGATTGACTCTTGTGCCGCACAACTGACAAGCATGCGCCACCTGCTTTCTGTGCTGTGTGTCGGTTTCCCACCTTTGAAAGCATGATTGGGAGCCAGCTGCAGCAGACCACAAAGTCCTCATGACTGCAAGAAGGACTGGATCCCTGTGTTGTTGTGTTGAAGAACCATTCCGTATTGATTTCGCTCTGCAAGTTGCGAAAAATCTCAACTGCTTTGCAGTGATTATGACGTGGCTTTTTTGTTCTTGCGAAGATCTCAACCTCGTGAATGATGACGTCTCTCGAGTCTTCCTGATTGTGCTTCCTGTTCCCTGATAAAGCCTCCAAGCCTGTCTTGAGTTTTTCTTCTGACGCCAACGTCTTTTATCTGGAAAAGAAAAAACGTGCAACTCGAAAAAGCTAGAAGAAAATACAAAGAGAGACACACACACTAGAAGGAACGCAAAGTTGAAACAAAATAGCAGTTAAATTAGCTTTCAAATGTGATCTCGCACACATGTGAACAATAAATTAACGGTTTTCCCTAAGACAACTACTAGAATAAATTAAGGCACTCGCTCCTCCGATGCTTTACAACTGCAGCCACGGGTGGTCGAGTACTTCCTCCATACTCAGGCGCTCGTGCGCCTCCGAGTGGAGCATGCAGCGCACGAGGTGCTTGGCCTCGTCGCTCACGCGCCACCACTCCAGGTCGTCGAACGCGATCTCGCCCGACAGAG
Organism: Globisporangium splendens; assembly: GCA_006386115.1. NCBI lineage: Eukaryota > Oomycota > Peronosporomycetes > Pythiales > Pythiaceae > Globisporangium > Globisporangium splendens. The sequence goes on from VFIW01000109.1 coordinate 69,840, forward strand.
TTTTCTCGAGCATCTCCTCGTCAGAGGGCGCCGTGAACGGCGAGTAGCCGCACAAAATCGTGTACAACACGGCACCAGCGCTGAAAACGTCCGCGGCAAACGACACATCACCACTCTCCAAAACTTCTGGAGCCGCGTACCCAATGGTGCAGCTCACCGACGACTTCGAGTTGACTTCTTCCGCGAGCTGCGCCGAGCCAAAGTCACCGAGCTTCACAGTCTCCACTTGCAGAGAAGAACTCTTGAAGTACACGTTTTCAGGTTTGATATCCAAATGCACGATGCCGTGGTCGTGGACGTACGCGATGGCTTCAGCGAGCTTCCGGAACAAAGTCTTGGCATGTGCCTCTTCCATGCCGCCGTTGGCGCTGATGTACTCGTACAGGTCACCGCCCGCACAGTTCTCGAGGATCAGGTACGCCTTCTCCTTCTGACGGAACGAGTCATGGAGGTGCACAATGTTCTCGTGGCTGGTGAAGTTGGTCAGCAGGTGGTGGAAACGGATCTCGTTGCGCGCCGCGACAGCCGCCTTCTTGGACGACGCGTCCACGGCCTTCAGCACGAAAGACGGCTTGCTGCTGCGGTCCATCCAGCTGTAGCACTCAGTGATGGTAGACGCTGGCGAGTGCATCAGCATGTTGCCCAAAGTGAACTTGTTGATCCACGCAAGCAGATCGATGGCGTCCTGGATGTGCTTGGCCCACACGTCGCGGTCGTGCTTCGACTCGAACTTCAGCACCCACTTGTCGCTGTTCGACGACACACTGGAGCTCGACGCCTTGACGTTCTCACCCGGGGTCTGGAAGTCGATCAGCAGCTTGTTCTTGGACTGCCGCTCGACATGCGTCCAGACACTGAGCAGCTTGCGTTGCCGCACCTCGCCGCCCTCGGACCGCCTGTACTCCATGTACGGCACCGTGCCGGTCTGCAGCGTGACGAAGCGAGGCACGAAAAAGTTCATCCACTCGGGCACGGGCGCCTGCTTCAGCACGCGCACCGTCGTCGCGTGGAACAGCTTGGACTGCAGCTGCTTCTGCGAACGCGCAGCGCTCTCGAGCTCCTCGTCCTCGAAGATGGTCTCCGTGAGTCGCAGGTCCTTCGAGCTGGTCGTCTCGTACGAGCTCAGGCGCGCGGTCGCGTGATGGTGGTCGATCGAACTCATGCCCGAACACGTGCTCGTCGTGAGGAACGACGCGCGGTGCTCCTTCCACGCCGACGAAGCCGACGAAGACGAGCTCGTGGGACCAGAGAGGCTGCTGCGCTCGTCGTTCAGGAACTGCAGCACACCCATTTTACTAAGCGCTATTCTGGAGCGTTGGGTTGTTCTGTTCTGTGGAGCGAGCGGGCGCCAGCTGTCTATTCTGCTGGGCGGCTAATGCTATTCTTTCTTTCGAGTGATGCGCTTTTGCTGCTCGCCTGTGCACGAGGTGGAAAAACGCCTTTTGACGCCGTTATTCTGACCACTCGAGCAGCTTTTTCGCCCTGCCACAAGTCAGTCGGGCTGGTGATTGTGGTCTCTCGGGCAGTTGGCGGCTCCGACAGAGGAACAACAGGGAAAATGTATGTTGGATGAACGGGATTTATTACGGCATCGAAGGCGCGGCGCGAAATCAAGGACCTACCCCCATGTAGGGCTAGGAGAAGCGCTGCCAGCCTCCTCCCGTTTAACTTGGGTTTTGTATGATAAAGAGGAATAGGGCAAAGTACACTAATCCAGTGCAGCGCCGATTACGTTTTTTCTCGTTTCTCTGCGAGCGAGCAGGATTGATGGTCCTTTGTGCCAACGCGTAATCGGCACGGGATGGGCGCGGCCGATTGGTGCACATTTGGCTGGACTTTTGTGCTGTGCGCGCCACTCGTTTGAAGTCGGTCGCGATGCCAGCGCGCGTAATAGGTGGCGCATTATGGGAAAACGCAAATGCACGCAGTCCTTTCATACAACCAAGCTCGACGTGACGTAATTTATGCTTTCTCGCAAACAAAAGATTATGGTCCAGCGGCTTACAAATTGACGCTGCCGCAGAGATCGGCATTTCGCACGCGCGGAATGGCGCAATCACCGTTTATGACCCTTTTCGCCTGCAGAATAACTTACCAATAATAAACCGACAAAAATAGCGACGAGCGAGCATGCAAAGCGACGACGCAATCGCGTTTTTTAACGAGTGGCCACGTTTGGCGCTGGCTCGGTCCAGTTCGGTCTTGTTGCCTCACTCTCGGTCGTGTCGTGTCGGTCTTGTCGTGTCGCAGGAAGAGCAAGACGAATTACTGCTCTCGACCATTTAAAACCGCGCGTAAAAACTACGTACATCACCAACATTATTCTTATTTCCACCAATTGTCTTCTGCAGACTGCTGGGGTGTATCCACGCACTCGCTCGTGCTGCGAAACTCTGCCATGCAAAATAACAGCGAGTCGCTTGGGATCCTCAGTCGGGAGCCACAAGACCTGATTTTTGCTTGGTTTGGATTAACAATCATATTGCGACAAGGCCGCATTTTTCTTATCTACGAGCGCGACAACATCGACGCGGACCGCAGATGCAATGATGTCCTCGTTTGGATTAACAAGCGCATTGTGACAAAAGCGCTCATATGGTTCATGTCTTGGCGTTCAGCAGTAAAATGTGTGACAGCCTGCCTCCGGCTACCAAATGAAATTAAAGCCTACTTTTGCCTCCCATAAATCCTAACTCACACTTAGATCTGCGGTTCTGTTGCAATCGAAAAGTGAAGGGGGGAAGATTCGGTTGGCGGCCATGTCTACGGTGGAATGGGAGGGACGGATGTGCGTAATCAGTTCAGCGAACCAGCATTCACTCTCGCTCCACCCTTCACTTTTCGAACTGACTTAAGGTATCTTTGTCGTCCATCTGGTTGCTTGTATGAGTGTGCGTCTGCAGAATGTCTGCTGAGTGGTTCAAATGAACCGCAATGAGCACGTGCGGAACAGTCGATTTTTCCGTCACTCTTCCGCTAGCGCCTCCTCCACTTCGCCCTTGCACTCCTGCCGATCGTGTCCTTGGATCGAGCGCCAGCTAACACGAATCAGTTGCGAAACGGGATGAATCCGAGCCATCATCAATAATTTGCGCTCTCCCAGGACATGGCGTGATCTTGCAAATTCATGCACGGCGTGATCCAAATGTTTGAAACCAAACTAGACTCGAGAGCAACTCTCCCGGATCTTGCGCTTCGGCAAAAGCGCAGGTCGCTCGCTGCCTGTCTGGTTGTCGGTCAGCCAACTGTATGCGCGCGTCGAAAGCCCATTGGCGGAGCCATCGGCGACTCACTCCCGCCACGTGAACCACATCCACCAAGCCCGTCGTTTTTCACACTCAACACCCGCGAAAGTCCGAAACTTCAAACACAACATCTGTCGTGGGGGAGGAGCGCGCTTCGTGTCAACGCCACCGACATGTACCGACCACCAAGTCTGCCTGCGACCCACTCCGAGTCGCAAGAGCGGAGTAATCTCGCTGCTGCTTATGACCTCCATCTCCACTTGCTCCCACTCTCAAAGCGGTTCCTTACCGGTACGACGCGGTAAGACACCGGTATCCAGTGGAACTGCCGTGTTCGACACTCAAGCGACTTCAACTCAGTGTGCCTGTCTTTGTTGAACTGCAACTCACATACATCTCATTCAGCACTGAAATTTGAGGAACTACAAACTCATGCGCGCCGTACAGTATCTTTCGCAGCTTTTCCAGCAGCTACTTCAACCTACGAACCAGATTCGCGCCACTCACTCGCGAACCCACGAAGAAAGACCCACAAGGCTCATTCACTCGCACAATGCGTCGGCGCGTCAAAAAGTGCGAGCAGCAGCGCTCGGTAGTCGCCGCTCGTCTCGCCGTGGATGCGCTCCGTGAGCGAGCGGTTGTAGTGCGCCTCGAAAGCCTCGCCGATCTCGCGCAGCCACGGCTGGTAGCGCACGACGGCAGCGCTCAGCCCCTTCTCGTCCGTGCCCAGACCCTTCATCGTGCTCTCAAAGTGCTCGGCCAGGAGCGCGAACGGGTCGAGGCACAGCCGCACTGTCAACGATTAATAGAGAAAGAGGGCGGTGGTTAGTTCGTGCGTGCTCCAAAAGTGCGGTAGATAGTCCGTATCTGAGTGTGTACTACTCACTAAAGTACGATATGCGGGGAAAAATAAGCAGATCTCACCGTAGAACAGAAGCGCGCGCTTGGCGTCGCCACCAAACTCCTTCTCGATCGCGATCACGATGCCGTTGCCGTACTTCTGGCAGTACACGTCGTTCAAGAGCTCGATGTAGTGCGGAGGACTCGAGAACAGGATCTTGATGAACGTCTCCTCATCCGTGCCCCACTTGCCCTGACCGGCGTTGTACAGATCTTCTGCATCCTGCTCGGCTCGCTCCTTCGTGTGGAACTCGGTGTTGAAATCGACTTGGGTGCCCTGATGTGGAACACGAACAACTCGTCAATATGCGACAATAACGAAGTTGCCACCGACTAGAGGAATCAATTGAAGGCTCGACAGAAAACCAACAGCTGACCTGCAGAGCCGCCAAGATGACCTTCTTGAAGTCGCCACCGAGCTCCGAGTCCATGAGCACCGAGAGATCTTCGCTGTACTTGTCAAAAAACGTCCTCTTGAGCTCAAAGAGCTCGTCGTTGCTGCGACCCAATAGAACCTGTTCGCACCAACCAACTTCACATTAAAACCGCCTAATACGAGAGATTTCTCAAGAGCCGAGACGAATGCAGAGCTGGAAACGTACTGGGTACAGATACCGTTCGGTCGTGCCGAGACCCTTGCACGCTTGACGAATCACGAACGCTTCAGCTTCCACAAGCGGCACGCTGATAAGCTGCAGCAGGAATCCAAAGTCGCCCGATGTCTCGCTCTTGAGCAAGTGGGCGAGCTCCTCGTCGTACTTCTCCTTGTAGCGACACGCGATCAGTTCCCGCTCAAAGGGCGACACGGATGTCAGCACCTTGATGAGCCCAGCCTCGTCCGTGCCGAGCCCCTTGCACGCGGCGCGGATGGTGTCACATGCCTCGTCAATGGCTGGCGGGTGTGACGACGGCGGATGCCTGTAGACGTCGATGGACTTGGGATCGTAGATACGGAGCATTGTGCGCTGTGGAGGGGAAATGAGGGAATGCTGAAGGCAAGCGGCGGTGCCGCCATGTCAAAGCATGAGGGCCGAGAGAGAAAGACTGACCCGCATCTCGAGGGGGATGAAGCTGTGAGAAAAATGAAATGCAGGTGGTAAGACGACCTTTTTCTTCTCTAGTGATAATTGACCTAGACTAAAATCATGCATAATACTGTTGATAGTATACATTCCGGGTACAGTGTGCGATCTGGTATCCGGCAAGATGAACTTGTCCACTTGAAATTGTCGCTCTGAGAAGGAGCACATGGTATACTTACGTATACTTATATGCGTGATTGGTACGTGACTTCTAGTAGACTCTGTCACTAAAGCGATATTTTCGATGGTCAGTCATGCGTGGTTGCAGTGGCACCGTGGGTACACGTCGCATCGGTCAATGATACCTGTTGATGCGCAAATTGCACAAGAATGAGAACTCAGAGCCACGTGACCCCATGAGAAAAACGCACACTTGACATGAGACCACTCATTAATGTTGGCTGCCGTGCACAAACGCGGCAACTTCCCGCAAGACAAGTGGTCCTTTCACTCAGTTTCCCCACTTTCTTGGTCTGTAGTGTAACCAAAAGCCACGATGCAAAAAGACACAGTCGCTGGGCTCCTTACTTTCTCGATGTCAAGCGCATAACACAACTAATAGAAAATCGTTCGTCTACCCGGCGAACGGCTCGGAAATCGGCGCGTCGAAGAGCGCGAGCAGCAAGCCGCCGTAGTCGCCGCTTGTCTCTTCGGCGATGCGCTCCTTGAGCGGCTTCCCGTGGAGTTTCTCATAGACTGGCTGGACCTCCGCCAGGAACGGCTGGTAGCGGATCACAGCTGCGCTCAGCGCCTTCTCGTTCGTGCCGAAGCCCGCCATGGCGTCTTCAAAGACGTCTGCGATGGCCTTGTTGCGGTCCATCATCCAGTCGACTGCACACAAAACAGAAAGCCATTCAGTTAGCGTATGCGACACTCATGTCACTTCACCCACCGGCAGCAGCAGCCACGCACCATAAAAGTGAAGCGCATGCTTCGCGTCGCCGCTAAACTCCGCGTCGATCGCGCCTTTGATGTTCTTGTTGTACTTGTTTCGGTAGACCGCATCGATCGTCGCGAGGTGCTCGGGGGGACTTGTCACAAGCAGCTTGGTGAACGCGTCTTCGTCGGTCCCCCACTTGCCTTCGCCTGCTTTGTACAGATTGTCAGCGTCTTCCTCGGCTTTTTCCTCCGTGTGCACGGACGGATCGTACGCTGCCCTTTGCGACTACGAGGAAGCAAAAGAGAGAAAGGAGTGTACACATCAGTGAATACGACGGCACGCGTTTCGTGAGATGAAATATAAGCAACACGTTTTTCGTACCTGAAGCGCAGTAACGATGATGGTGCGAAGGTCGCCGCTGAGTTCCGACTTGGCCATGACGGTCAGCTCCTGGTTGAAGATGTCAAAGTACGTCTTCTTCAGGATCACGAGCTCGGCGCTTGTGCGGCCCAAAATCACCTGTAAGCATAAATAACAGTACGAGCAGCGCATTTCGCAATCAGATCAACCCTTGCATGAAGCTTGCTATGATGCCCACGACAGAACCCTACCGGATAGATGAGTGGCGCGCCATGGAACGGACCTGTGACGGCGGCGTGCAGCGCGTACGCCTCGGCTTCATTGAGCGGCACGGCCATGAGCTGCAGCAGGAAGCCGAGGTCGCTCGACGTCTCACTCTCGAGCAGGAACTTGAGGTCTTCCAGGTAGAGCTCCTTGTAGCGGTGCGCGACGAGCGATCGGTCGTTCGGCGTCACGGAGCAGAGCACCTCGGTGAGTGCGGCCTCGTCCGTGCCGAGCCCCTTGCATGCGCTCTTGATCTCGGCGCACGCGTTGTTCACGGCGAACGGGAACACGCTGGGCGCCTGGCGCTGGAGCTCGTGGACCGACGGCGGATAGAGGTGCTGCATGTTTCTGAGTCGTCTGGCAGATGTGAATATGACAGTGTGTATGTGTGGCAATCCGAGCGAGGGTTCAGGGACCAGCACGAAACTTCAGCAAGCGTTCTCGATTATTCACGGATTATAGACCAATTGGAAGCCCGCGTTTGGTGACGTAGCCAATCAAAGCGAGTGTGCAGAAAAAGAAAGTGGGCAAATTTGACCGCGACGGGATCTTGTGGGCTAAATGTCGGGAAAAACGGGTTAGATTTTTTCACGGGTCTGGTATTTTTGGCTTCGCCACGTACTTGACGAAGGCACCCTATCCCACGCTTTTTTCATTCAAAACGCACACACACAGATGCATGCACGCGTAGTTCAGGCGTTGAGGCTTTTGGACTGCTAGACAGAAGGTAGCTTGCGCGAGTAGTGCTAGATACTTCGCGCAAGCAGACTGGCAGAACAACACTTGAGTGAGTGCACAGCAAATCATGTGGGTCATAACCGAGTTTGACCCACCTGGTGTTCCGATTCCAAAAAAGGTGATACACTCCACAATAAACGAGGCACACGTGTATCTGTCCCCACAATAGCTTCCTATGAATAAACCGCCAAAAATAGCCATGCAAACTGATGACGCAGTCGCGTTTTTTTAACGAGTCATCTTGCTGGAGTGAAGAAGACAGCATTCTGGCTTGAGAATTTGAAACAGAGAGAGCCGACTCACTCGACTGTCTTGGAGGAACTGCCGACCTTCAAGATCAGCTCTTTCAACGAGCGCATCGCGCAGCTCAAGATGCTGTGGAAACATTTGGATTTTTAGTTGAATTTCCGACAAACCTCCTTTTCGAAAGTGGCGTTTTATTCCAAAAACGATTCGGCCAAATGGCCCTACGCAACATCGCAGCACGATTGGTTCTGACGCTGAACCCGCAAGTCTGCGTCGCTTTGGGAGACTGGAGCGACCCAAAACACATTCGGGGGAATGCGCATGGTCCAGTGAAGGGCCGATTTAAGGAGCTGGCTAAGTGGGCGACAGTCGAGCTCGTCGATGAGTGCTGTGCAAGTCAGCGATGCTCGAGTTGCTTGCAGGTTCTCGAGAAGAGAAACTTTCAGACGACGAAAGAAGACTGCGTCGTGGCATACAAGCCGTCGTATGCTGTCCTTCGCTGCCCCAATCCACAGTGCAGAACGACTTGGGATCGAGACGTCAATGCTGCGATTAACATGTACCAGCTTTGCAAGCGCATAGTATTCGGGTTACCTAGGACAGCAGAATTGAGCTGGCAGCATGCACTAGTAGCTAAACGTGGACCGCGAGGTTTCCAAACGCGTCCACACGGCAGACGGTCCGTGTCTGAGACTCACTGTCCCCTCAAGTGGCAACTTCGAGTAATTGCGCTCCTCTCCAACGAGCCTAATCAGCTGACGAATGGATCCGCTCGTAATCGCAACCTAGCGACACGTTTATTATTGAGGAACGACTGACCTGCTGCTACCTAGCAGCATCACGACTAATTGAATCACTCATTTTTCTTTCTTTTTGACAATTTCACCTCCATGCAAATGTTTCTGTGCGCTTCTGCTCGAGGGATGAGAGAGACGGGGTCAATGCAAAAATCGACACACTGGCAACGACGCAATTACCTCTTGCGAACATGCTTAGGCGTACTCGCCGATGGACACAGGCGCGTCGATGATGTACATCAACAGCTCCTGGTAGCGCCCCGTGGTCTCTTCGTGCACGCGTTCGCGGAGCGACAGCTTGTTCTTGTGCTCGAAGCTGTGCTTCACCTTGTGGAGGTACGGGTGGTAGCGGACCAGAGCCGCCGACAGCGCGCTCTCGTCCGTGCCGATGCCGTTCACAGCGTTCTCAATGAGCTCCGAGATGGTGTTCCACGGGTCCAAAGCCAAGCGCACTGGAAGAGGAGGAGCACAAGATCCACATCGTTAGAAATGATGCGCATCGACTTCAACAACCCAAACAACAAAATAGAAACTTACCGTAGAACGAGAGCGCTTGCGTAGAAGTTCCACTGAACTCGGCCTCGATGGCGTACACGAGACCGTGCTTGTACTTCTCCGTGTAGATCTCGTCGATGCGGCGGATGTGCTTTGGAGGGCTCGCGAGCAACGTCTTGACGAACGCGCCTTCGTCCGTACCCCACTTGCCCTCACCAGCCTTGTAGATGCGCTCGGCGTCTTCCTCGGCCTTCTCCTTGGTGTGGAACGAAGACTTGTACTCAACCATTACCTCTTGGAGAGCCGTCGTGATGATGTAGTGGAAGTCGCCACTCAGATCGTCGTTCGCCATGACGGAGAGATCCGTCTCGTACATCTCGAAGAAAGCCCTCTTCAAGATGCTGAGCTCCTCGTTGGTGCGACCGAGCACAATGGGGTAAATCAATTGCTCCGACGTTCCGAGACCCTTCATCGAGTGGTAAAGGATGTAGGCTTCGGCGCGTGGCAGACTCATGGTAACCAACTGCAAGGCGTAACCAAAGTCGCCCGAGGTCTCGCTCTTGACCAAATCACGAAGCGACGTGTTGTACAACTCCTGGTAGCGGTACGCGATCAGCGCGCGGTCGTTTGGCGAGCGCGGGCCAAGCACCTTCACGATTGTCTTCTCATCGGTGCCAATGCCTTCGCACGCCTTGTGGATCTCATCGCACGCAGCGTCGATGGCTGGCGAGTAGTGGATCTTGATCTTCTTGTACACGTCGAAGGCCGATGGCGGGTAAATGTTCAACATCTTGAGGTGCTTGGGGGTGCTTGAGCTTGGGTGCGCTTGAGTATCAACTGGCAAATTGAATTGTGAGCGACCAACCAGTCAGACCAAGTGGAGTGCAGACGCAGCGGAGGCAATGTCAAAGAGCAAGGAGGCTTGCTCGAGTGAGCGAGCTAGGTTGGTGGGTGGGTGTGCTGATTAGAAGCGAGATCCATGCGGATCCACGCGCACGCGCAAAAAGAACAACAGCTGGAAGCGAGATCTCATTTATTGCTCGGGTGCAGACAGTCGAAGAATCCGTCCGTGATCATGACACAGCCGCAACAGCTGGACCAGCTTGAAAGTATCTTTTCGGATTCGAACCTGCGAGAGTTGATACGTTGAAGCTGTCGAAGCCCCCAAGCTGCAACTATCAAGAATGACAAGTGTGGCGACCCAACTTCCAACGTTCCAGTTTCCTGTGTTCCTGGAGCCAATCAGAGCGCAGAACGCATAAAATTATCGACTCACGCACTATACTATTGGCTATAATTCTTCATGGTGGGACCTACCCCCAACTGAAGTTTTTTCGAACGACAGGCACCCACAGGTGGGTTGGAAAAAAAACAAACTGGAATCCACACACACACGTGCGAACGTGTGCCTTCAATTGCACCAGCCAGCTGCGTAAATACGCCTGCGCCACGCACTCGCGTAAAAACATCCACAGATGATAAAAAGAGCTGATGCCGGTATCATACCGGTATTGCCAACAAACCTTTCAGCCTTGAGAATAAGGTTTTATATACCATTGAAGAGTGATGGTCGACGGGGCAGCAAATGACCTGAATGCTCCAACACCCACGTCCTGAAAATGGCCGACAAGCGCAAGCTGCCGATCGACATCCAGTACAAGAAGCTGCTCGGTACGCTTCCCCTTGTTAAGCACATACCATAGGCGGGGAGTGTGTGCGGTGTGTGCGTGTGTGTGTGTCCATCGTTAGTTCACCTTTTTTTTCTGTGTGGAATGCCGACCTGCAGAGGCGCTGATCGATCGCCGCATCGTGCCGCAGAAATGGGTCGAGCAGCAGAAGATGATCCGCGACGCGATCGCGCTGCTGTACGCGGACGTACCGCTCGCGAGCGACAAGCTCGTCAAGTTCCGCAAGAAGAAGGAGAAGCACGAAGATCTGCACTACTTTGACTGCAAGTACATCCTGGAGTGCCTCAAGCAGACGGACGAGTACGCGGCCACGAATTTCTTCGGACAGGTAGGTGCGAGCATGCGGCAATGCATTAATTCTTTGTTGCTAACGCCGTTTACAACTGTTTGTAGTATACCTCGCCGGTGATGAAACAATGGGACGCGTTGATCCGGCAGTACGAGAAGAACAACGTGTATGCTGCGGAGGCGGCGCGTATCATCGCGCAGAACACTGCCTACGAAATGTACGCCCACCGATCACTGCGGTGTTTTATCATGCTCTACCTTCTGGCTTAGCAATCATGCTGTGCTTTGCTTCGTGTGTGCATTTAATCAGCCCGTTTTTGAAGAAATCGATCCAGCAAAACGAAAAGCAAGTGGCAGACAACAACAGAAAGGCAGCCGTACGTTGTTGCAGTTGGTGAAGGGAACGCATTGAGAATTACCATCTCACGTACTAATGAGAGATATGTATGTGTGTGCATGCTTGTGCGTAGGATCTGACCAAGAGCATCGCCGAGTACAAGCGAAAACTCGAGTTAGCCTGCTCGTCTATCGGAATCCAGGTATGCTTTTTAATCGCAAAACGCGATCTGAACGCAATAAAAGGCTGACCATTCTACGCTTTGTAGGGAGTGAACTTCCGTGAAGAGCTCCATCGTTTGCCGTATGAGCTGCCGTCGATCTTTGAGGATGCGGGAAAAACCATTTGCGGAGAAGACATCGTTGCGGCTATCGCCTATCATCGCGCGCTTCAAGATTACCTGCAGAACTGCGAGCTGCCTGCTGTGTCAGTGGCTACTACTTCGACGCAATCGTCCTCCAAGAAAGACAAGAAAAAGAGTGCAAAATCAACCCAGTCTGTGAAGGAGGAAGCTACGGATGAATCGTTCGAGACTGTTCATGTGCCGTTTGAATTCTTCTCTGCGATCGAAGAGCTTCGTGCTGCGAAGGACGAAGTCGTTGATAATGCAGTCAACTTGGACTTTGAAGCTGAAGCAGCGGAGATCAACTGGGACTTTTCGATTGATGGCAGCGGTTCAGGTGAAGATGTGACCACAATCGATTGGGGAATTGAGACGATTTCGGATGACACAGCGACGTCAAACAATGACGGGGCTGTTGATCTTGATACCCCAGTCGAAATCGATTGGGACATCTCGTCGGCTGAAGTTGGTGAGTCGATCGTTGAACCAGTCAGCATTGGTGATGCAGTCGTTGCGAGTACCCCGTCGACGACCCATGAAATTACAATCTCGGGTGAGCCAACTCGTGTTGGTCTCTTGAGTGAGAATGAGTTCCGAACGCGGATCCTGAACAACTTGCTTGAACTGAGAACATTCCTGCGACAAAGACAACAAGAGCTGAAGGGAGCTGACAACGTGGCGTTCGCGAACCAGTTTCAGGGCTCCTCTCGTACGTTTGTGCTATGTGGGCATCATTGAATCCGTACTGATTGACTGACTTGATTGTAATGCCGTTGTGCTGCCTTCATGTATTAGCTCTTCTGGAACAACAAAGCGTCGAAACTGTTAAAAAGTACCAGGACGCTGTTGATAAAGCGATCAGTCAGCTGACAGACAAACGTTTGCAGCAACTCATCCTGATCAAAAACTCGGAACGATACCTCGACCGCCATGTAGCTAGCTTGGAGATGCTGACAAAGCAAATCGACAAGAGCCGAAGAGAAGTTCAAGCGCTTGAGGATAAGAATGTCGATTTGATTGACGCTACCTCCAAGATTCAACCCCAGATTGATGCTTTTGTTGCGATCACGAAGAAGCTCAAGAAAGAGGTAACGTTGAATTCATATGACCTCGGCAGACTACGTGTGATCTAACGCTAACGATGCACTGAACTGTTTTCTGTAGTTGGAGCTTGCGTTGCCGGCACTCTTCAAAGGCTACAAGGTCAACATTGTGGGAGAGGTCAACAATCTTTGAGGCGATCGATAAACCAGGTTCCATTTGCAAGTTGCGTTGGTGTGCGAGGTTAATCTTTTTCAGTTAACTCTTTTGCAATGCACTTTATTTCACTCGATTGCGATGTTGTTTTGGTGGCATTGCAACGAGTGTAGTTTAGACAATACCACGAGGCTGACATGTGGTTTTTCTGCAGCGGAGGTGTGATGCCCAAAGTTTTCGGCCAACAGGCGACCGATCCGAACATCGCAATTTGAGAGTCCACAAGCCCCACATTTCCTTGTCCCCTTACAGCAGCTTACTATTACCCTCATTTTTGTTTTCACTATAGTCACACATCATACTCGCTCGCTCGACCAGACCACCACCAGCACCGCTCAAGCGAAAGCATGCGTGACAGTAAGATAAAGTGCGAGCACGACCACAGCCACGCCAGCTTCTTCCGACTTTCCTGCAGCCGAACTCGACTTTTGCTCATCACTCCTCTCGTGCGATGGCGCCATCACCAACTTTTCTAGCTGTCAAACCAGTTTCCTCCACTCCAATGTCAGGTTCATAACGGTCCTGAGGAAGGAATCTGGAATAAAGGTGCGGGCTCGCACTCTGTGCAGCGGGAATGGGTTCTTTGACGTCACCTGTTTGCTGTGAGGATATCTCATCAATGCTTACTGGTGATTGTTCTCGCTCTGTAGATAAAGCAATGCCAGTAGTTCCAACTGTCCGCCCGTTCATGACTGAACCACGCTGAGGAGATTCTTCAGGCGGAAGAGCAGCATTGCGAGCTTGGAAAGTTCTCCATGGATGCCCATTAAGCCCAGTTGCCCCAGGAATCACGCAAGGTAGACGGTTTAGCGTCTCTCTTGGGTTCAGGCGGGCGACTTCGAGGCGATTCATCGTGTTGAAGCCATCTCTGAGGGGTGCAACCCATTGCGACAGCTCCGGGGGTCAAGCTGCAGAAAACAATAGATACAACGAATTGAGCAAAAAGCTTCATCCAAACAAGAATTTCGGGAGTGAAGCCAAGCGAGATTCGTGGTCGAGGAAGACGTGGAGTCGAGAAGTGAGCATCAAAACATCAGAAGAAGACTTTCATCCACAAATCATTCGACGACGAAGCCGGTGAGCAGAATCCATTACATCATTGAGTCCAAACCAGTCACTGACGTATGCTGTTTTACCTGCTGTGGAAATGCATGAAGCCATGCCATTCTAATCAAGGAGAATAAATGGTGTGCAGGGATATGTCGAGTTTCAAGAGGACAAGCCAGATCCTACCGTCGTTGTGTGCACCAAGTTCAAGGAAGAAAAGCAAGGAGATCACTCAATCAAGCTACATCAAGGATTATTCGTTCAATATTCCAAGCTGCTCAAACATGCACGATGCTTTTTTACACGACACACTTTCTTCTCTTTTTCCAATCAACTCGAAGCACTCAGGAAGGCAACCAAAAGAAGCACCAATGCGGTAGCCACCGTCGAAAGCGATCCAGTCGCGGCATCACTGGTCTCCACATTCTCGTCCTTCTTCTCGTCACTCGACCCGCCAGTCTCAGTGTCTTTGCTGCTCGAGGATCCAGCAATCACCATCATGCTGCCTGATCCGGAGTGACTTGGAGCAAGGAAATCCGGAAGAAGTACCATAATAGTAGGCTGAGCTGCCCCGCTAGGTTGTTCACTGTCAGTTTGCGGGGTTTCCGTGGCAGTCGCAGGCTCCGTCGCTGGCGGTGTAGTGGTTGCTTGCTCAAGACCATCCACCGGGGCAGCTCCGTTGTTATTCCCTGGCAGCTGCTCGTTCAAAACTTGGCCATTTTGAGGGAACGCCTCTGGCGAGAAGCCCGCGTCGCCACCATTTTGGTTTCCCCAGGGGCTACCGACATTCGCTTGTGGCTGCCAGCCGCCGAGATTGTTTCTTGGGAACCCGTTTTGTGGAAACGGGTTCGGTCCACCGCCTTGTTGGAGTCCTCGCATGTTGAATGGAGCAGCACTCGCGACGGAATGCAGGGCAGTCGCGACCAGAGTGATGGCGAGGAAGGTGGAAGTCTTCATTTTGCTGCGGTAGTGACGGGTCGGTGGCTTTTGCTTACTTCGGATGCTGGAGGGAAATTGGAGAATGAGCAGGCAGATGCGAGTTGGGCTGCTAATCAATGCGGCTTCAAGTTCCTCACGGGGATCCCTGGTCAGCAGAGAAGCCATTGCTAAGAGACTACTGACATGAACGTGATGCGGTAGTCTGCATAACAGGTCACCATGATAGTAATCAACCGCGTCATTCTCAAACCATGGAGATTTATGGACATGCCTAGTCTCTTGCAAAGAAGGAAACAAGATGGCAAAAATGAATAGCTTTGACCAGCTTATCAAAGTGAATACAGCAAAGATGCATGTCCTACGCTTATGCGAGTCTCTTGACAACTTGTCACGGGAAGATGCATCGATTTTGGAAAACACAGAGGTGACGAGACACACCCAATGCACAATGCACCTAGTAGCCTCGTGGCGGGTACCCAGGATATTGGCCATGGGGAGGATACTGACCCTGTGGAGGGTACCCTTGCGCTGGTGGATATTGACCTTGTGGAGGGTATCCCTGCGCTGGCGGATATTGCCCTTGTGGTGGGTATTGACCCTGAGGAGGATACCCAGGGGCCGCTGCATACCCCTGCTGAGGTGGGTAGCCTGGCTGCTGCGGTGGATAACCTGGCTGTTGCGCAGGTGGGTAGCCTGGCTGTTGCGTAGGTGGATATCCTGGCTGTTGCGGAGGATAACCAGGTTGCTGAGGTGGGTAGCCCGGTTGTTGCGGAGGGTAACCCGACTGCTGCGGAGGATGTCCCGGTTGTTGTGGAGGGTATCCTGGCTGTTGCGCAGGGTAACCAGGTTGAGGCTGAGCAGGAGGATACCCTGAGTGCGCTTGGGCTGGGTATCCTGGTTGCGATTGCGCTGGGTATCCTGGTTGCGGCTGAGCTGGGTATCCTGGTTGCGGCTGAGCTGGGTAGCCTGGTTGAGGTTGAGCTGGATATCCTGGCTGCGGTTGAGCAGGGTATCCTGATTGCTGAGGTTGCGCAGGGTAGCCAGGTTGCTGAGGTGGATAACCACTAGGTACTTGGCCAGGGTACGCTGCTGTAGCAGGCGCTTGCCCCGGATATGCAGCAGGAGCCTGACCGTGAGGTTGAGCAGCAGCTGGAGCTGGGTATCCTGTGGCGGCTGGAGCAGCAGCATAGGACTGAGCTGACGCAGCACCTGCCGCAGCGCTACCTACTGGTGCAGCACCAGCTTTCGTGGGCGGAGGATCTTGTGGTGCATCGTAGATCTCAAGAAGAAGTTTGCGGTAGTCGCCGCTCGTTTCGCCGTAGATACGATCCCGAAGTTCTTTGTTGTACAACTTCTTGTACGCAGTCTTGACATGTGGGAGAACCGAGTGGTAGCGCACGAGAGCAGTGCTGAGCCCAGTCTCGTCGGTCCCAAAGCCTTTCATGGTCTTCTCAAACACTTCGGCGATCGTCGGATACGGGTCCATGACGGATTTCACCAAATAGTTCAGACTTCTCTTGGCGTCCCCACTGAACTCCTTGTCGATGGCCTTGGCGATGTTGTTGTTGTACTTGGAGACGTACACCGCATCGACCATCTTCAAATACTCCGGAGGACACGCCACCAGAATGCCAATGAAAATCTCCTCCTGCGTTCCGATACGACCTTGACCCGATTTGTAGAGCGCAACGGCATCGGCTTCGGCCTTAGCAGCATTATGGAAGGCTGGATTGTACTCCAGCTGTGACGACTGTTAAAGCAGAAGTGCAGAGTTAGTTAGTGCTGTGAGAGTACGCTCACACCAATGTTTAAGATCTAGACCAACCTGCAGCAGCGCCATGATCACTTTCTTGAAATCGCCACTGAGCTCCGAGCTCAGCATCACCGCGAGATCTTTTCCGTGCAGGTTGAAGTACGTTTTCTTCAAGATGTTCATCTCTTCATTCGTACGTCCCGACAAAATCTAAGTATCACATAGTGAGAGAACCGTCGTTAGACACGCATGTGTCGTCACCAAAGTCATTTTTCTCTCTGTATGTGTGTTACCTGCACGAGGAGACTCTCGTTGGTGCCCATGCCCTTGGTGGCGTCCCGCAGGATGTTGGCCTCGGTCTCGGGCAGCGGCGTCGAGATCATGCGCAGCAGCTTGCCGAAGTTGCCCGACGTCTCGCTCTTCACGAGGTCCTTGAGCGACTTCTTGTAGAGCTCCTTGTAGCGCATCTGGATCAGGTTGCGCGTCTCGGGGGACTTGGAGCCGAGCACGGCGATGAGCGTCTGCTCGTCCGTGCCGAAGCCCTTGCATGCCTCGTGGATCTGCGTCACGGCCTGGTCGATATGCTGCGGAAACACGATGCCCACGCCGTGGAAGGCGTTGTGCGCGGACGGCGGGTAGAGCTGCATTGTGGTGCTGGTGTCTTTTCTCGGTTGTGTTGAGATTGAAGAAATGAATCCCTTCGTTTCTCTCTTGCATCATGCACCTGCTCTTCTTTTCTTTCCAAGTTGATTTTATGTGGATACCATGCGGCAACGACTCTTTCAGTATGTATTTTCTCTTTTCTATATGATAACCCGTATAAAGTGAATACAGTATAATACTTAGCAGAGGAGCTTACCACACCACGTCATTTGTACCCAGCTGAAACACGTCCAGTTTCGAAACTGGTCCTCCCTCTACAAGTCGATACTATCGTTTATGACAGGCCCTGTTAGAACGCATGTCCGAAAGCATGCGCACAAAAGGGCTCTTGCAAACAAAACGAGATGGATGCGGCGCTGAGCGAAGCGCTGAAGCGCGGCCACCCGGTCGTGTTCTTCGACGTGGCCATCGGCGGCGCGCCCGTAGGGAGAATCCGACTGGAGCTCTTCAAGAAGGACTGCCCCAAGACCGTCGAGAACTTTAGGTGCGCTTATGTGAGCTTTGTAAATGACTGTGAGTATGCATGTGCGCGAATGTGGCATTGGACTGAGCGCGGGTGGCTGTGTGTGATTATGATGCGCGCATCTCTCAAAAGACAATTCTGCACGGGCGAATACAGGTTTGGAAATAGCGAGGATGTTTATTTGCAAACACATGAGATGATCAGTTTGATTTATGCGCGACGCTGAATGTAGGAAATCGGAATTGCCAGTTGGATACAAGGGATGCACGTTCCATCGTGTCATCAAGGATTTCATGGTGCAGGTACGCTCGTGTGCATTTGAAATGACATACTCGGTCCATCGTGCTATATGCAACGATCATGTATGCTGACACGTCTGGAATTTGTATGCGTGTGTGTAAAATTGATGTTGTGTGGCTGCAGGGTGGCGACTTTCTGAAGGCACGAGCAGCACTGCTGTTAAAATCACTCCAGCTTCCGTATTTGATGTTGACGTTTTCTTTTTATTCTCAATGTGCGATACACACAGGGCGATGGCACAGGACGACTCAGTATTTATGGCGACAAGTTTTCCGACGAGAACTTTGTTCACAAGCACACTGAAGCCGGTCTGCTCTCCATGGCGAACAGCGGCCCAGGGACGAACGGTTGCCAGTTCTTCCTCACGTGCGCGCCATGTGACTGGCTGGACGGGAAGCACGTCGTGTTCGGCAAAGTGCTGGATCCTGTATCGCTGCTCGTGCTGCGCAAGATGGAGAGCGTCCCCGTCGGCCCCAACAACAAACCGAAGCTCAGCATCACGATCACGGAATGCGGCGAGTTATAGACTAAGAACAGGAAGGGTTTCCCACTGGCATTGACTGCATCCAGTTGCATGCAAAGCAGATCCGTCTGGTTAATGAACCATAGTGATGGAAATTTGGTCTTGTATAGAGGTGTACTCTCGCTCCCCTCTATACAAGACATTGCTTTCACTTTTCCCCTCTCTTCAACGGAAAGATCTTTCACGACAGCAACTGCAATCGAGGTTTTTTGAGTCTAAAACCTCGCCAACAAGGTGTTTCGTGAGGTTTATTGGTGGGTTCGTGACCATCACTCCGCTCGATTTGGCTCGCGTTGTGGCCCCCCGCCCTCCCGCCCCCCTTTGCCTGCCGCCCATTACGAAAGCGCCCGAAGCACCCACGCACACGTCCGAGGAAGAAGCCACTTCCCGCTCTGTCTGTGAGTGCCTCCCCCGTCCGTCCTCCGCAGAGCCACACGCGCACAACAGCACCCACACACAGCAGAAGAAGACCAAACACCATGAGCAAACGAGAATACTTTCTACAGAAAGGCCTGCACCTCCAGCAGCAGCTGAGCGAGACGTCGACGGCAACCAAGACCACCAGCAGCAGTGGCTCCTCCAAATCCGCGCGAGAAGTACGTGATTGCACATTTACGGCTCCGTAGGGATGCATTTATGTGTGTTGTATGTGTGTGTGCGTGCATACGATTGTGTGCATGCTTGCATGCAAAGCTGGTGGAAGAGCGCCTCTTAATGCTCATACCGTTCCAGAGCTTATTTTGGTCACTGGACTTCTCATTGCATATTCTTGCACACATGTGCAAGCACGCTCAAGCACACAGCACGCAATACCCACTTATGCATCTGTTTGCATGTTGCGCAGGTCGCGAAATACCGTGAATTGTGCCCTCCAGCCACCGAAGACAGCCAGATCATTCGTTTGCTCGAGCAACACAAGGGCGATGCCCAACGAATTGAAAACGCAATCAGCGAATTGTGGGAAGATTACCGTGGCGGAGGTCAAGATGACTGGGCGACGGTTGAGAAAAAAGGAAAGAAACAACAGCCATCCTCCCGTGGACACTACTCTTCCCAGAAATCATACAACAACGACTCTCAAGGAGATGAATCGGGACCAGCGGAGAGATTCTCTGGCAGAGGCGGCCGTGGAGCCGGGAGAGGCCGAGGTAGTTCGTTTTCGGGTCGTGGCGGACGCGGTGGTGGCCGTGGTCGAGGCAGCCGTGGAGGCGTTTCTCGCAGTGACAACCGTGAGCAGAGCAGCGAAAATCCAGCCGAGGCTGGGGATAACGAAAACAGTGAAGGTACTGAAGGAAATCCAGCACTGGAATCAGCTCCAGAGAGTGAAACGACGTCGAAAAAGACTGGATCAAAGTCTTCGAAGCCTGCTCCAACTCCGGCTCCCACTAATGTTGCTCCTCCACCGGTGGGACCTATCTTGACGGGTGCTTGGACAAAGAAGCCAAACCTGGCAGGCGTCATTGCGAAGCCAAAGCCTATTGAGCCGTCTCCAAAACCTGTCGAAAAGCCAGCTCCTGCACCAAAGAGCCCAAGCCCAACGAAGAAGGTGGAACAGAAAAGCCCACAGAAGACGAGACCTTCAGAGCCTGTTGTGAGCGAGACTGTTGTAAGCGAGCCTGTTGCGAGCGAGCCTGTTGTGAGCGAGCCTGTTGAAAAAGCTGTTTCTCCGAAAAAGACTGAACCGAAGATCGAATCTCCGAGCATTTCGTCTGGCTGGGGCTCATTAGATGTTTCGACTTCCGGAATCGGCGAGTGGGCATCAACGACAACCGAGAACAAGACTGTGACAACTCCAAATGCGTGGGCGCGTGGCAGTCCACTTCTTACCCCTGTTGCGGTTGCTGCTACCGAGACTCCATCTTCCTTGCCTACGGTCGTGCCTGGATCCCCTAAAGACATCCAAGTCCCAAGGTCGGAGCCAAGATCTGATGTGGCTAGTGCATCGAGCCCGAAGCAATATCTGAAAATGGGCAAGTGGGACAGTGCTGCGACGACTAACCTTTCGTTGCAATTTGGAAGTTTCTCGTTTAATGGGGTCGACCACGCCGAGTCCACTTCCCCTCATGGATGGAGCTCCACCACTACTACCACCACTTCGACAACGAATGGCGGTAAAACTGTCTCGAAGACTGAAACTACCCAAAGCGCCTGGAGAAGTACCCAAGTTTCTTCACCAAAGGAGAAGACCCTTTCTCCTGTACGCAAGCTGGAGTCTGAAGGATCCTCAAGCACGCGTAAAAGTGCTGGCGGAATGACGTCTGCGCCTCCAGGACTCTCGGTCGACTCCGGTCGTCTCACTCCAAAGTCTTCTCAATCCCCAAGAACCTTTGCTCCATCGGCGCCTTCGCCTGCGTCACTGCCAAAGCCTGACGAAGTCAAACGAAGCACGCCAACGCGTGGCCAAGGACACTTCCAGTCTCAAGCTGGGTCGCAGACTCAAACTGCCTCCAAAATCGGATCGGGATCTGGATTTGCGGGTGAGTTCGGATCCAAGTCGTCTGGTTTGTACCAAGCTTCATACAACCAGTACTCCATGGATCTTGGAGCCCGAGGCAACAACAACGCTTCAGCTGGTAACATTGCGCAGAGCCAACTTGCGCCTACCTCCAGTACGCCAAAGAATGCTGGTGGCCGTAACGCTAACTCTGGTGCTAATGCTGGTGCTGCGGCAGTTAACGCTGCTCAATCTCCTTCGCACGGTGCTCAACAGGGAGCACAGATTCAGCAACTTCAGTTCCAACAAACTCAACAGCAGCAACAGCAAGGGCAACAGCAGCAAAAGCAGCACGGCCAACAAGCACAGCAGCAATCGCAACAAGGTCACGGCCAACACCAGCAGCAAGGAATCCCTCAGCACCACCAGCAAGGTCCACAAGGATACCACCCACATTACGCTCCTCCTCCACCACCAGGAATGGCGTTGCCATACAACCCGTACAACTATGCCAGCTACTACCAAGGATATGGATACTACCAGAACCCTCAGGTAAATGATTGGATGCACAACTGCTTGATTGCAATGTGAACTGACCTGTTTTTGTTGTCCACACACAGTATGCACAGTACAGCCCTCGAACCCAGTATCCACCTCGCGGAAGCGTTCCATATGGCGTCGAAGGTCCGATTCCAGGATTCTCCAACCCTCCAAAGTAAGTGAACCAGTAGTTGAATTTTTGTGCAACTTGCATTCATTCATTGATGGTCTCACTTTAATTTGGTGAACAGCATTCCGGTGGGATACCAAGATCAGCATTTGCTGGCTCACCAGCATGAATATGCTGGCGCTATTCCTCAAGGCTTCGGCGAAATCAGTGGTGCGTACCTCCAGCAACCACCGATTCAGCAGCACCAAGGTCACCACCACCATGGTCACCAACAGGCTGCTCCTCAGAGTCACGGGAAGGGATCCGCACCAATCTCGTCCAGTCAACAAAGCCACAGTCAACGATCGAGCTCGGGCATCCAAGGTTACCAGAACTCGGGCGCTCCAAACTCTCGTGACCATACCTCATCTCCTCCAGTTCCAAACGTGTCTGCTGGTATGTCGGCGGCGTCTTACGGTGGTCAGCACTATGGATGGGCTTCGTACGGTGCGCAACCGATTGGTGGATGGGGCCACATGATGCCGCAGGGATACCAGCAATCTCCATCGCAACACCAGCAGCACCCTGGATCTCATCAACAATCGTACCGCCAGTATGGAAACAGCAGCGCCCAAAGCGGAAGCGGCAACAACGACACGAGCAGCAGCAACGCCGGCCACGCCCATACCTGGAGCTCGTAGACGCAATGCGTCGTCGAACGGTGTTCATGGGAAAGAACCGTGATGGATGCTGATTGTTGTCTGTTTATATAGGAAAAAGGAGGTGCAAGCGGGCGTGAAAGTGAAAGAAGAGAAAGAAAGTATAGTAGGCATCTTTACTGGTGCTGTGGTCGATCAACCGAGCGAGCGAGGACTTGGCGGAAGTGGATGTCGGAAACGAAGCGTTCGTTCCGAGTCGATCGTCCGCTTCTATGCCATGTTCTCGCTGCGGTTGGAAAGAAAGAGTGTTTGATCGGACGCGTTTCCTCCCTCCGCCTTTAATTTTTCATATATTATCCGGCAGGTTTGGTAGTTTGAGTGAAGTGGTGTGACAGTGCGATGCGCGGGACGTTCGTCTCGTTGTGTGTCATGTCGTGTGTCATGTCGTGATTGAAGCAGGCTATGAGAAGTGCAACATTCATCACGCCAGAGTCTCGAGCAAGCGGACAACAGTGGCGTACGGTGGGTCGGAGCCACTCTCCGCGCACATAAGCAAGCACAACGGATAGCATGTCGCGCCAATTTAGCGTGTCGCTCATGACGCTCTTGACGCTTTTGGTGGATCCTCATAAGACGCCGCTGACTGGGTCGCGATCATCTTGATGGGAGGCATGTGCGCTGTTCTGGCCATAAAATAAACGAGGAGAGGGAGAGTATCCATCTACAACCTCAAAAAACCCGACAACGAATGGAAAAAGATCGCGTTCTCCGCGTTCCAATTGGCTGAAAGTTTCTCTTATCCGGCTATAATTGGCTATAATCGCTGGATTCCGCCCACTCGTTGGCGGAATCTTGCCGGATGCGAAACCGCCACGCAGATCAGGCTAGGTACCTCTATGAGAAATCATGCCCCGATCTTCCGCGCGCGTGCGCCAGCAGAAGGGGGGAGGCGCCTATCTCCATGTGAGTGTGCGGCAGCGGTGTGCGCGATCGTGCACTCGTGAGTTGCCAGCTGCTGCTCACTGTCGCCGCACTTCCGTACTTGGCCCAAATATTACTGGGCGGAAGGGAGAGAGCGCGTGATAGAGGGAGGAGCTCCCTATCCGCAGCTGAGCGGAGGAAAAGAACGCGACGTTAAATAAAATTAGAGAGCGCGAAGCCAACGGAAAGCAAGGAAAGCGCGCAGCCTAGGCCTCGGCAGCCGCACTATCCAATCCCTCGAATCTTTTCCGCATCCCCCTCCGCCGTTCCATTCCGCCAGAGAACCCGCGACGGCAGCATGGACGTCGGCGTGCGCGTGTGGATCCAGGACCAGGCCCAGGTGTGGACTTCGGCGCAGATCATTCGCGTAAGCCGCGGTCCAGACAATGCGATCCGCGCCGTCAGCGTCCGCCCGAACGACCCCACCGACAACAACACAGATGCTACAGACTCCTCGCTCGTGTCGAGCGACCAGCTCGCGTCTTCAACATCAGCGCCGCCGCCGTCCAAGTGCCGCGACGTCGCGCTGGTGTTCAAGGCGTCCTCGGGCGAGTGTGAGAACGTTTTGCTGCAGAACCAGAGCGAGGAGCAGGACCAGGCCGATCTCGTGACGCTCCCGCATCTCCACGAGGCGTCTATCCTGAACTCGCTGCGACTGCGCTATGAGCGCGACGTCATCTACACCCGCATCGGCGAGATCCTCATCTCGATCAACCCGTTCAAGAAGCTGCCGCAGCTCTACGGCCGCGCGATCTTGGACGGTCACCATGTGCTGGACGACACGCCGCTGCAAGCGTCCGAGCCGCACTTGTACGGCATCGCCAAGGCCGCGTACGTGGACATGGTGCGCAATTCGCGCAACCAGTCGATCCTCATCAGTGGAGAGAGTGGCGCAGGCAAAACCGAAGCCACAAAGATCATGATGAAGTACTACGCGACCACGTGCAGCGCATCATCGGCGGCCAATGTGTCGCCGCCAACGAGTACGAGTTCGACGATGAGTATTGACAGTGCCAAGGCCAAGGCGACGACCTCCATTGAGTCCCAAGTGCTGCAGTCCAACCCGATCCTCGAAGCGTTCGGCAATGCGCGCACCACGCGCAATGACAACAGTAGTCGCTTTGGCAAGTTCATCGAGCTCCAGTTTGAAAACAGCAATAATGGCCAGCACACGATCGCAGGCGCGCGCATCCGGACGTACCTGCTCGAAAAGATCCGCGTGATCAAACAGTCAGCGAACGAGCGCAACTTCCACATTTTCTATGAGCTGCTCGCCGCTGCCAAATCCGCAATGGCGGCACAGAACAACAGCAATGCAGCTGCTGAGAGCATGACCCTCAAGACGGAGACGATCGCGTCGTGGCAGCTGCTCGATATGACGCAGTTCCGCCTCGTGAACCAGAGCGATTGCTACACGCGGCGCGACAATGTCGTCGACGCGGCGCAATTTGAGAAGACGTGCCGTGCGATGCACTTGATCGGCATGAGCGAAACCGAAGTCGCCAACGTGCTCGAGATCGTTGCCGCGATGCTGCACATGGGCAACATTGACTTTTCCGAGATCCAGAGCCAGCAGAACGACAACGTTCTCGAAGCGCATATCGTGGACGGAAACAGCACAGGAGTGCGCCACTTTGCGATGGCGGCGAAGCTTCTGCGCGTGTCCCCCGACCAACTGGAGAATGCGCTGACGACACGCCAGCTGCACACGTCGAACGAGACGCTCGTGGTGCGCATGGACGCTGCTCATGCTGTGAACACGCGCAACGCGCTCGTGATGGAGTGCTACCGCTTGCTCTTCGACTGGCTCGTGGGTCGCATCAACAACAAGATCCGTCGCCAGCAGAACGAATTTGGAATAAGCCCGAAATCCGACTTCATTGGACTTTTGGATATCTTTGGCTTTGAAGACATGGCTGTGAACTCGTTTGAGCAGCTTTGCATCAACTACGCCAACGAGGCGCTGCAGCACCAGTTCAACGAGTACGTCTTCGCCGAAGAGCAGCGTTTGTACCGGGACGAGGGCATTGCGTGGACGTTCGTGGATTTTCCCAACAACATCGCGTGTCTCGAGCTCTTTGAAAAGAAACCGATCGGCATCTTCTCGCTCACGGACCAGGAATGCCTCTTCCCGCAAGGCACGGACCGGGCGCTCGTGGCCAAGTACTACGGCGAGTTCCACAAGAAGGCCGCGCACCCGCACTTCCACGCGACTGCGGGCTTTCTGCGCCAGACGCACTTCATCGTCTCGCACTACGCCGGAAAAGTCACATACACGGCCGAAGGTTTTCTCGCCAAGAACAAGGACTCGTTCTGTGAAAGTGCCGCGCAATTGCTCTCGAACTCGTCGAGTCCTCTGATCCAGAGCCTCGCTGCTGTCGGCGGCGTCGCGGCCGACGAGAATGTGGCGACCACAGGAGATCTGCTTGCGTCGACTGATGTTTCTGCTAGCGCTGTGATGAGCCCAATGAAGGCGCCGAGCTCGAACCGCGTCGTGATCCGCCGTGCGAAGTCGTCCATTGCTGCCGTCAGTGTCGGTACTCAGTTCA
The DNA here is from genome assembly GCA_006386115.1 of Globisporangium splendens. NCBI lineage: Eukaryota > Oomycota > Peronosporomycetes > Pythiales > Pythiaceae > Globisporangium > Globisporangium splendens. The sequence goes on from VFIW01000109.1 coordinate 95,720, forward strand.
AGATGCAGCTCAACGAGCTCATGGAGATCATCCGCTCTACGACACCGCACTACGTGCGCTGCATCAAGCCCAACGACCGCAACGTGTGCGATGACTTCGGCTGCGCGCGTGTCGTCGAGCAGCTACGAAGCGGCGGTGTGCTCGAAGCTGTGCGCGTCGCGCGTGCGGGGTTCCCTGTTCGTATGTCGCACCAGCAATTCCTGGACCGGTACCAGCGGATCTTGCTGTGTGAGAAATCGGCGTCTTCGACAAAGCAACAGTGGTCTGTGACGATGCGTCTTGACGAGAATCTGCGCAAATATGCGCGGATGATTCACGGCGAGGACACGAAGTTCACGTCCCCCGAGGGCGTGAGTCTTGGTAAAACGCGGGTGTTTTTCCGTCGCCAGCCCTATGAAAAGCTCGAAAACTACCGCTCACACGTACTGAAGCAGTCGGTTATCGTGCTGCAGAAGTTCTGCCGAATGTACCAGCAGCGCAACCGGTACCAGCGCATTCGTAAGCTTGTGCTGAAGCTCCAAGCGCAGCACCGCGGTCGCCGCGCGCGAGACTTTGTGCACTGGGTGCGGCAGACGATGAAGGCGACGTTCCTGCAGAAGCAGATTCGCGCGTTTTGCGCTCGTCGCAGGTTCTTGCATGTCCGACACGCTGTGCTGCGACTCCAGTGCCAATTTCGACGTCGCGTGGCCGCGCGATGCGTCCAGAAGCTGCGAGAGATCCGCGCAGCGGTTCGCATCACGACGGCGTGGCGGTGTGCTAGTGCGGCGAAGAAGTACAAGCATCTCCGATCCGCAGTCATCGCGTTGCAGTGCGCGGAGCGGATGCGCGTGGCGAAGAAGCAGCTGCGGGAGCTGCGTCAGGAAAGCAAGAACGTCGCCAAGCTCAAGGAGGACAACATGCAGTTGAAGGACGAACTGGCGCAGTTGAAACAGCAACTTGAGGCCATGAGAAGTATCATGCAGCAACCAGCAGTGCAGCAACAGCCAACGCTTCAGCAGCCATTGCTCCAGGAACAGCAACCTGTTGTCGACGAAAGCGAGCCACAGCAAGAGGTGGCGCCACTGTCTCCGACCCACAAAGTTCTCACACCGGAGAAGAAGCCGAAAGAACGATTCGTCCACGACAACGGCAATCCGAATGCTGCCGACGACGGATTCGTGGCCCTTCGTTCTCGACGCCTCAGTTTCCCGGCTCGGGTCGAAGGTAGCGCTCAAAAGCCACCAATTGGTGCGTCACCGGAGGCTCTTGCGCAGTTCCAGCGCTCTTCTAGAGCCAAGGTTGGCCGCCGCAGGAGTCTGACCGACGCTGCCTACACTCCTGGCGCGGCCGAACGTCGCCACAGCTTGGATCTCTGGCGAGCGCAGCAGGAACAGGCCGAGGAAGAGGTGCGTCAGCTGAAGGACGAGCTCAAGGCGTCGGCGATGTCGTCGACTCAGCTAGACGACGAAGAACGAGAGCGCGTCATGCGGAAGCTGGTGGCGTCGCAGATCAAGGCCAAGACGATGCGCCTGCAGCTCAACCCGTCGTCGTCAGCATTCCCCGAGGCAGTGCCTGAGTACGACAATGGCGAGGACAACAACGACGACGATGACGACGATGACGACGAGACCAGGTCGGAGTTGCACTGGAACGAGTATGATGACGATGGCGACAGCAGCGATGATGCGACGCCTGCTTCAAGACGCGCTGGCCGACGTCGCTCGCACACGGTCGAAGACGCGTCGTTCACGAGAGGAGGTCGTCAGCTGTACGCAGCACCCGTGACGGTGTCGAAGATCTACGGCCGCTCGTCGTGGAATCCGAGAAACTTGACCCCGTTGCCGTCAGATAAGTACAGTCGCGGGCTCGCTGCGTACTTCGAGGACGACGGGAATGACGACGACGACACGGACTCACTGCACCGCCCAATGCGATCTGCGTCTTTGGACTTCCGACCGCGCTCGTCTTCGAGCGCATCCACGTGGCGATCCACGTTCTCGATCACTGGTCCCGCTGCGCTCCCGCGATGGAGCAAGGACTCGATCTGCAAGGAGTGCCACTGCAAGTTCTCGGTGCTCACGCGGCGCCACCACTGCCGTTGCTGCGGCCACTCGTTCTGCTTCGAGCACTCGACGCGGAAGCTGCTGCTCCCGGAAATGGGGTACACGGAGCGCCAGCGTGTCTGCGACGAGTGCTTTGAGATGCACATGTTCACTGACGAGCGCACGATGATGATCCCGCTCTCCCCGGAACAGCGCTACAGTCTCGGCAGCAGCGCGCCCGGCGTGTTCCCGATTGCGCCGATGCCAAAGCCAAAGAACGACACCGAAGTCATGCACGTATCCAAGGCTTAGAGAGAGAGATAGTTTCTTTTTTGTATGTACGTAGAGCATATTTATAAGCCCATTTAATCAGCATTTTTCATCCACCTACCTAGCTGGTTCTCTATTTCGCAATTTTAGGCGCCTTTGCCTTCTTCGTCGTCTTCTTTTTGTTCTCTTTGGGCTTGAGCGGCGCGAACGTCATTCGGTGGATCTCGCACGGGCCGTGCTTGGCGATCGCCGCCATGTGGTCTCTCGTCGGGTACCCCTTGTGCTGCTTGAGGTTGTACTGCGGGTACTGTGCATCGTACTCGACCATCAGGCGATCTCGTGTGACCTACGGTCATACAAACACGATAATAACAACAATGGGGATGCATTTGACAAGTTCCAAGAGGAGATTTGAGCTCTGTGTGCGAGCAGTTGGTTACCTTGGCGATGATGGAGGCTGCGGCGATGGAGTACACTTTCGAGTCCCCCTTCACGACGGTCTCGGCGTCGACAGTGATGGTCGGCGGCATGCGGTTGCCGTCGACAAACACGAAATCGGGTTTCTGCGCCAGCGCTTCCGATGCCTTCACCATGGACTCGAGCGACGCCTAATGGTCAAAAGACATCGTCAGGCGGATGCACATGCTGTATCGCAATAATGATATAAGAACAATGCCGCACACCTGTAGGATGTTGATCTCGTCGATCCGCTGGGCGCTGTTGATATGCACGGCGTACTGGATGCGCGGATGCGAGGTGAGCAGCTCGTAGAGAGCTTCGCGCTGCTCCTCGTTGAGCTTCTTGCTATCGTGCACGCCTTCGATCACGACATCGAGCGGCACGTAGCACGCCGCGGCGACGACTGGTCCCGCAAGCGGACCGCGTCCAGCTTCGTCGACGCCGACGACGGTCTTGTACCCCTTGGCGACCTTCGCAGCCTCGAACGCGCGCGAAAGCGTGCCGTGCGGAAACTTCACAGCCGATGGGTTCTCGCCACTATCGTTAGCATCAACAAGATCGTCTGCAGTTGGTGCAGGCGCCTTCACTGCGGTCTTGCGCTTCTTCCGCTTGGCGCCCAGATCAGATGCGTCTGCGTCGTCGGCCGCCGCATCACCCTCTGCCTCTGCTCTTGTGGTGCAGAAGCCGCGCGCTGTGGCGCCAGTAGAATTGGCTGCAAGAGACGCGGCCGCGAGACGCGCCGAGCGCCGCGTGCCCACCGCACGCACCACCGTCGGCGTCTCCTTTGAACCCATGAGTGCTCGAGTGACGATGGCGACGGGAAGCAGACGTACCGAGCAGCGCAGGAGCTGTGCCGCTGTGTGCCGCATGTATTTTCCACGAAGCCCAGCTGCTTGGCAGCATAAAGATGGCTTGATTTTATTTTCCACGAATCAAAGTCCGTTATTATCAAAATCCATGATTTTATTCGCTTGAGATCTTCAATTAATAGCGAATTAGATGCGAGAGCAGTGGAAGATTTCCTCTCCCTACATTCCTGTGGCTGACTGGCGGTCAGTGTCAAATTTGAGCCACGACGACAAGATGGCCGACGACGCCCCCAAGGAGAAGAAGCTGACCAAGAAGGAGCTGCGCATCCTCGAGCGCCAGCGCGCTGCGGTGCGTAGCCCATGCACGCGGTGTCTAAGCCTCTGTGTGTCTCTGCCTCACCTCGTTCCTTCCCTCGTTTCCCCCCCTCTTGTAGGCTGCGGCCGCGGAGCCAAAGCTCAACGACTCGTTCGGCGAGTTGCCGCTCATCCAATCGCAGGGCAAGACCGACAAGGTCTACAAGTTGTAAGTACACATGCGCATTGAGTTCAAACGTGAAGGATGCAGCTGTAACTAACATCATCGTGCCTCTATCTGTACAGCGTGAGCGAGATCAACCCGGAGTTGCAGGGCCAGTCGTTCTGGGTGCGCGGTAACCTGCAGAGCGTGCGTGCCAAGTCCAAGATCGCGTTCATCACGATCCGCCAAAAGATGTCGTCCATTCAGGGCATCTTGAACGAAAGCGACGTCGTTCCGCGCGAGATGATCAAGTTCTCGAGCGGCATCCCGAAGGAGTCGATCGTCGATGTGTTCGTGACTGTGACGCTGCCAGCGCAGGAAGTGACGAGCACGACGCAGAAGAACGTCGAGTTGAGCGTGGAGAAGATCTTCATCGTGAGCAAGGCGCTCCCTGAGTTGCCGTTCCAATTCGAAGATGCGGCTCGACCAGAAGCGCTCGTGAAGGCTGAAGGCTCGAACTACGTCGACGTGCTGCTCGACACGCGCCTCAACACCCGTGTCTTGGACCTGCGTACCCCTGCCAACCAGGCGATCATGCGCATCCAATCGGGCGTGAGCCAGTTGTTCCGCGAGTTCCTCCAGAGCCGCGACTTTGTGGAGATTCACACGCCAAAGCTCATTGGTGGCGCGAGTGAAAGTGGATCAAGCGTGTTTAAGCTCAAGTACTTTGACCAGGAAGCGTGTTTGGCGCAGTCGCCGCAATTGTACAAGCAAATGGCGTGTGCGTGCTCGGGTCTTGAACGTGTCTACGAAATCGGTCCAGTGTTCCGTGCGGAAAACTCCAACACGCACCGTCACATGTGCGAGTTCACTGGCTTGGATTTCGAGATGGTGATCAAGGAGCACTACCACGAAGTGCTCGACGTGTTCTCGGACTTGTTTATCTACATTTTCGACAACCTGGCGGCGCGTTTCAGCAAGGAGCTGGCTGCGATCAACGAGCAGTTCCCATTTGAGCCGCTCAAGTACCACAAGCCATCGCTCATCATCTCGTTCGAGGAAGGTGTGAACATGCTCAAGGCTGCTGGCGCGACCCAGGAGCTCGAGGAAGACTTGAGCACGGAAAACGAGAAATGGCTCGGCCGATTGGTCAAGGAGAAGTACGACACGGACTTTTACATCTTGGACAAGTTCCCATTGGCCGTGCGTCCATTCTACACAATGCCAGACCCGAACGACAAGCGCTGGAGTAACTCGTACGATCTGATGATCCGCGGCGAAGAAATCGTGTCTGGCGCGCAGCGTGTACACGACGCCAAGCTGCTCGAAGAGCGCGTGGACGCGTTCGGCATCCCGAAGGAATCACTCAAGGCGTACATTGATGCGTTCAAGTTCGGCGCGCTGCCGCACGGCGGCGGTGGCATCGGTCTCGAACGTGTCGTCATGCTCTACTTGGGTCTCGGCAACATCCGCAAGGCGTCCATGTTCCCACGTGACCCGGTATGAACTGCTCTTTATACATGTGGTTTGTGTGTGAGATCCATTTGCCTAACTTTTTTTGTTTATGTATGTGTGCTGCTGATGTCATACAGAAACGTTTGTTTCCATAAGCAACGATATGCTTCGAGATGGTATCGTGGCCGAAGAACGAGGAAATCTGCCTGTTTCTATCGTGTTCGTGGAACTGCGCTCTTTGTGGTAGTTAAGAAAGAAACAAAAACCTTTTTTTTTTTTCATATGTTTGAGCTAATCGTTTTGTTAGCTCTCGCCATCCTTGGACACTACAAGCAGTGCTACTATTTTGCAAAGGGAGACCGTGATCGACAACGGTTTTCACTTGAACTTCTGCTTCTTCGTCTCCATCTTCTCCGCTGGCTGCTGCGACTCCTGCTCCGACTGCGACTGCGATTGCGCCTTCGTGTAAATGACCGATTTGTGTCTCGACTTCTATCGACACGGCTCTCAGAGCTATGGAGGTTGACTTCATTCTCAGCACTTGACTCTTGAGCCTTCTTTTTGACGGCAGCATGCTGGAAATGGACTGCCAAGAGCTTGGCTCGTTTCAGTCGCATCGCGCGCTTCTCCTCGTCGGTGGTCAGTGCCGACGTCTCTTCTAGCGTTACTTGTGCATCTCCTTGTGCTTGCTGCATTTCCGTTGGCGGTGCTACTGCTCCAACCGCATCGTCCTCTTTATCACTCTACATCAGAAGCACATAATGGATATGTGAGACATACTTGAAAAGATGCCAGGGCTCCTTTCCACTTACGTCCTCGTCGTACTCCTCTCCGAGGAGCGACCTCCCATTCAGAGCCGCTTGAGCCACTGGATCTCGCGACGGCGGGTTCTTATCCCTCAGGTACACGTAGTACGCGTTGAATGCATGTGTTGGGTCGAGGAAGCCAAATTTGACGTTGGAGCGCAACTTTACCTAACAAAAAATGCGTTGTTGATGCATTCACAAGCAGACAAAGATGCCCGGTCATTGATACTCAGACGTACTCGCAGTAGCACTTCTAATTGCGGATGCTCGCGAGCTTTCTTGGCCGTGGCGCTAATGATCTCATGGAGTTTCTTTGACCGCGGCTACATGCATAGTCATATTTCTGTCAGCACAATGCTCGCCAACAGCGACCAGTAGAATTATAACACGTACCTGCACCATATCCTCCGGTATCAACCACGGAGGGCTATACGCACTCCCATCGCCGTCGTCGTCGTGATCCTCCGGATACGCGTACGGAAACTTGTTCTCAGCGGCTGCTTCCTCATCTTCATCCACCACCACTGGCTTGGGGAACTCCACAGCGTAGTCTCCGTAGCGCAGCTCATGGAGCAGTCTCTCAGTATCCGCCTTCGCTTGTGCACCATCACCTGCAGCGTCACTGTGCTCATTCCTTTCGGGCCGCTTCTTGAGCTTCCGGAAAAGCGCTTTGTCGTCCAGCAGGTTGCGCGCGTCGAAGCGGTCGACGCGCAGATCGCTCGCCATGCGCCACGGGATCAGGTGCTGCTCGCGGTGCAGCGACCACGCCACGCGCGCATCGTCAAACACCTGGCACGCGTAGCCGCGGATGCCGAGCTGCAGTCCACTGGGCGGTGGGTCAGTGTCGCCATCCCTCGCGCCGACAGCATCCGCCCACTGTGCGTTTTCCCCCATCAGATCCAGCCATGTTTGTCCTGGATTGGGTGCTAATATTGGGAGCTCTGTAGCTTACAACAAAAAGACACTGGTATGTGCAAAGTGTCATTTATGACAAAGTCGATCTCATCAAATCATTGATTTGGCAGGGTGACAATTTTTTCGAAGCGATTCGGCATGGTTAACTGTTGACCCACAGTGGTACAGTGGGTTCGAAGTTATGGGTTCACTTCGACAAGCCTGTTTCAGCGTATTTCACAGTAAAAATCGATGAGATGTTTGACTCGCTTAACGCACTGAATGGACTGCAACAGCGCCGAGTCGAGCCATTTTTATACCCCAGTTGATTCCCTTCCCATCCACAAAATGAACCACAGCAAGCACTTGCAAGAGAATATCGACAGCGAAGAAGAAGAGAAGACATGGCAACCGAACAAGCGCAAGACGCCGGCGGATGTGACTGATGTGCAGCCATCACCGCTGATCACGCCAAACGGCAGTCAGGTTGGCACTGTGGAGAATTCTGAAGGCGAGTGGTGCGTGATCGGGCGGGATGATCAAGCAGCACAAATTTCAATTTGCATTGCTGCAGAAAATGGCGACTTTGACGCTGCTGCAGACGACGGCATCTGTAGTTGTGGCTGACAGCAATGGTCAGACTCCGTTATTCATCGCTGCCCAGAGTGGTCACCTCGATGTGGTTGCCTTGCTGGTAAAAGAACCGCGAGCGTGAACTTGAGCGACAATGACGGATGGACTCCACTGTTTCGTCGCTTCCGACGAGGGCCACCCCAACGTTGTCACGGAACTTCTTGGGAACGACGCGAGCGTGGACATGGCTGGCAACGATGACTAGACTCCACTATTCACTGCTGCTGGAAACGGTCAACTCGGTGTGGTAACTGTGCTGCTGCAAAATGGCGCAACAGCGAATTTGACCAACCATAATGGCACATCTTCGTTACTCATTGCTTCCCAAGAAGACCACATCGAAGTGGTTGCCGTGCTGCTGGAGAGCGCTGCAAGTGTGAGCATGACCGACAAGGATGAATTAGCCCCGTTGTTTACTGCTGCTCGGAATGGCCACTGGAAGGTTGCAGAAGTTCTCTTGCAATACAACGCAGATTTGGAGTCGGCAGATACCAAAGGAAGAACTGCTCTTTTTATTGCAGTGCAGGAAGGACACGATGGAGTAATTGAAGTTGTGCTGTTCAATGGAGCATCCCCAGATTCAATCGATGAAGAAGAAAACACCCCCTGATATCAGCTTGTCGAAATGGGCATTTGCAAGTTGTGCAGCATCTACTCAAAAGTAATGCTTCGCTCAGCTCAGTCAACAAGCACGGTGAATCGCCCTTGCTTGCGGCTGCGTCGTCGGGATTCTTCGCCATCACAGATGAGATCATCCAGGCTGGGGCATCTCCGCACGTTCGCACTCTCAATGAAGGTGCACTTCTAATTTACTCTGCCGAGAGGAGTATGATGGACACTGCCACTCGACTTTTTGATGCTGGGCATTTTGAACCTTGTGCCGCACTAGAATCTCGTATGACTCTTCTCGAGGGAACTCTGCAGACGCTCCGAGAATATAGCCAGAAACTCCACGAATTTCAGGCATTATGGCTCAGCGTCGCAGATCGACTTACGTACGTATATGTCCAGCTTCAGCGTGAGGGCGATTTGCCCCGAGCTGTGCTTCACCAGTACATTATGATCATATTCCGTTTCATCCGAGCAAAAGAGTTATGTGAGTCAAGCAGCATTTACTCACGGCTTGTCGTCTACCGTAACGTTGTGCGCCGTCTTCAAGATTTGCGCGCTGGAGTTACGTTTTTGCACCAAAATTTGAAGTCAACGGGAACCAGCAAGGTGAACGAAGAACAGGCATCGAAGTGGCAAATGACGAATGCAGCTTGATGTCAGCGTTCCAGGAAGCTATCGATGCCGCCACGAGCCCCTCGGCAAGCAAGCAGGACGAAACTGGTCAAGCTGAGTCAATAGTTCTCCTTCAACACAAACTGAAAGTGCATGGCGATAGCTACAGCTTCTGCTCAAGTTTCGCAAGGGTCCACATTCGATAGAATGGACGACCTTCCAGATTGTTTATTCCCACCTACGAGCTTGATACCATACAGGTTGAGACCTGCTCGACAAGACATGAAAATCAAGCAACATATGCCCAGTGGCTAGACTCAGTCGTCAAGGTCAGGGAGTCCCGGGTTTCTCGAGACAAGTTCATTGGTGCTATGGGTCGATTGGTGTACTTGAGCCACCCAAATGTGGTGAAATTGTTTGGGGCATCTCATCGTACATTGCAGTTTTTGAGAACGCGTCACATACCAACCTGCGTGATTTTTTACGCCAGAAGGAAATCGGCAATCCTTGTGGCAGAAGCTTCATGAAGCTGTACTTGGACTCAAGTACGTCAGTGCTTCTCCGAGCCACAAGCCAAGTTGTGTGGCTCCAGCATGATGCGTTCCACCGAGATATTGACGAGATTCTGGTTCTACTTTCAGTTTCCAGCAATGACACCCCGGTTCACAGCTGATCCGAGCAAGACGCAACTCGCGACCGAGACATCGAAAATCTCAAAGGAGTAATCAAGCAATTGGAAAACACAGATGCAATGGCGACAGGGGCAGTGAAACCGTTCGCTTCGAGTCTGAGACGCTGAACAACAAGTTCCAAAATATTGATCATGACGAGATTGTTAGAGGTCAGGCAGGGACAGCCTCTCAACGTCCACCGTGGCTTATTCCGGCGCACGAGCTCAAGTACGACCGAGATCATCCGATCGGAACCGGTGCCTTTGGCGACGTATGCAAAGCCACGTGGCTTTGAACGCCTGTGGTGGTTAAACTTATGGGCTATGAAGCCGACGGCGACGAGTACAACCGCGATATGTTTTTCCACGAGTTGCAAGTGTGGTTTTCTCTCAACCATCCGCGCGTAATCAAGCTGTTTGGGGCATGCCACATCGGGGAGCGCTTTTTTGCATGTGAATGCGCTGGAAACGGAGTGCTTGATGTGTTTTTAAAAACCAACAACAGCAGCAAGAAATGGTGCAAACTGCACCCAAAGACCGCGGAAGTGAAAATCGAGCGCAACCACATGGAAACAGTGCAGTGGAAATCGCCTGAGTACTTACGTGGAGATCGGCTAACTGTGGCATCAGATGTGTATGCGTTTGGGATGTGCATCTTGGAAGCAGCGAGTGGAGATTATCCGTGGGGCCGCCAAATGGATGCTGCAGTTCGCTTTCAGGTGCGAAAAGGTAATCTGCCATCAGAATCGATGGGGTGCTTAACTGCTGCGGAACGCGTTCTGGTTGAGATGATCTGCGCGCCAAATCTGTCCGAGCGCATCATGATCTCGTCGGTTGTTGAAAAGCTGGGCGAGTTTGCAGAACGCGAAGTTGCTGCTTCGATCGAAGTGTCACCAAGCTCACAAGTGGATGCGCCGTAGCTTCCGAAGTGTTCACTGTTTTCCATCCGTTCCGTTACCAGTAGTTTTTTTGCTTTAAACAAGAACCACCTTTTTGTGCTCAAAGTGAATTTGTGTCAAACTTACACTGACCCATGGCAGTGACTTGATGGCTGGGGCTTCATTGGTTGCAGTACAAAACGATGAAAAATGGACTATGGCTGCGAGAACACACTGTTTCCAAAGAGTATCTTAACTTTCTGTGATCAAGTTTTGACAACAGCGCGCACGGCCTTAAAACTAATAGAAGCACACCAGCATAGTATGCGAACTCGACTTTTGCCATCTACCGCTTCCCCTTGACGTCGTCCACCTTGTTCAGAATTTGCTCGAGCCGCCGTGCCTCATCGACGTTGCCGGCCTTGTAGTGCATCTGCATCTGCGCGCGCAGCTGCTCCTGGTGGCGCATGTTCTCGATCTTCTCCTTGTCCATGAGTTGCATGACGAGGCGGAACTCCTCCTGCTCCTTCTTCTGTCGCACCTCCTGCCGCTCCAGGCGTAGTCGCTCCTCATCCGCGACCGCGTCCAGCTCTGCACCCGCCTTCGAGAGCTTGCGGCTCGCCTTGTGTTGCTTCTTCTTGTACTGCATCATCTCGTACTTTTCGATATCATAATACTTTTCGTGCGGCAACGTCGCCGTGTTGTAGTCCTCCATGTAGTCCTTGAACAGCTCCATGGCTTCCCATTTTGGGCCATTAAAGTCGCTGATATTCTTGATGTCGCGCAGCCACGCTTGGAAAGAGATGCTCTTGGTGTGGAAGTCGGATTCGCGGATGATACCGTACTTGCCGTATTCATTCTGGTTCACGGCATGGGACCCAGCCTTTTTCGCCTTTTTCGATTTCTTCTTCTTGTCTTTCTTCTTGCTCTTGGACGATTTGCTTTGCTTGCGGTCCTTGCGGTGGCTTCGTTTCTTATGACGCGAGTGGCGGTCGTCGTCGCTTCCGGAACTGGAGTCGGAGGAATCGGACGAAGACGAGTCTTCGGAAGCTGAAGATGAAGACGCTGACGCTGATCTGTGGCGGCGTTTGTGCTTTGCGCGCGATCGACTATGGCTATGGCTGCGACTGCGCGAGTGCTTTCGGTCGCCTTGCTTGTCGTTGGACGCACTCTCAGCCTCTACGTCGTCATCGGAATCGCCAACCGTTGTCCACATGCGCGAGCGCTTTTCAACGCGTTTGCGGTTGCGCAACTTGGTCGCTTCTGCAGTGTCATTGCCACTGTCCTCACTGCTACTACTCGACGTATCGCGGTGTCTTCGGCGCTTCTTCTCTCGGCTGTGCGACTTCTTCTTTGAGACACGCTTTCGTTCTCTGCGATGCGAATCCTTTCCTTCGCTATCCGCTTCCGACGCAGCCGTCGAGGGGCTTCTTCTGCGTCTGCTGCTGCTCTTGTTGGACGCTTTTCGATCGGAACTGCGGCTGTGACTGCGACTGCGGCTCCTGCTTCTCCGTCCCCGAGATTCGTCCCGACTCGCCTTCCGCGGACTGCGGCTGCGCTCGCGCGCGTGTTCCTTCGCCATATTCAGTCCCTTCCTTTCTTTCCTCCTTGACCACTTTTGACTGGTCGCCAAAAGCCTCTTGATTTGCATATTTTCCAAAATGGTAACCTCTGTACTCGCATATTCCTCTGTAATTGTATAATGGTGGTGGTAATGTCGTCGTGTCGCGTCATATCTGCATTGGATATTTCCGCAAAGCCAGCGGCCACTTCAAGCTTCACATAAGGGGAAGGCGATCCGGATCTACTGAGTATGTTTACTATGGACCGCAGCTCCTCGTTGGCGCATGCGCGCAGCTCTGCGTCTGCCAGCAGCAATGGTAATGGGGATGGCGGTGCGTCGTCGTCGTCGAGGGGGTCGTCGGCCGCGTCGTCGCCCGCGCAGAGCCGCCGCACGGGAGAGTTTGACGCCGTGGCATCGTATGCGGAGCACGACGACGCAGAAGGTGGTCGCGTCAATTCGAACAGCGGCCAAAGGCATGAGGACGCCCACTTGAATCTGCCGCTGGACAAGGAGTTCGTGCCGCTCGCGCACCATGACGACGACGAGGAGGACGAAGAAGAAGGTGACCTGGTGCGCGACGACGTGCGCGACGACGTCATCTGCATGATCTTCGACCTGCCGCGCTCGACAAAGTTCTACCAAGGTAGCGTATACGTTCATAGCGCCTTCCGTTAACGCATCCTCATTATCGTACTCGTGTGCGCCTGCAGACTTTTCGTGCGCGATCGCCGGGACGCTCGCGATGCACGGACGCATGTACCCGACGAACACATACGTGTGCTTCTACTCGAACGTGTTTGGCCGCGAGCGCAAGGTGAATGAATATGCATATGGGATATTACAAATGTACCCATATTACTGTGGCACCGCGCAAACTGTATAGAGAGAGAGGAAAGAGCCTGTCTCGTTTCTCACGCGCGTCATCATCCCGGCTCTCGTGTTTGTGTTGGCGTGTGTGCAACGTTCGCATGTCGCCAAGTTGCATCTACTGACTCCTACTGTGCATGTGTATCTCTGTGTGATATGTGGAACTCTCTGCTAAATGCAGATCCTGATTCCGTACGAGTCCATTTCGGAACTCGCCAAGACGACGACGATGGTGTTCCAGAACGCGATCCGCATCGCGACGACCACCAAGGACGAGTACACGTTCACGAGCTTCTGGGGCAACAACCGCGACGGCTGCTACGAGCTCATCGCCAAGACGCGCAACCGCGTGCTCAACGACCTCAAGCCGGCCGTCGTGCGCGGGCTCAAGAAGACCATCGCGACCGCGACAGCGGGTGCAGAGGACGACAGCGAACAGCATACCAGCAGTAGTGTCAGCAGCAATGAGAATGGCACCTCCACGTCGCTGACGTCGCCTAAATCCATCGCAAGCTCCGAGAAGGAAGCGAACTCAGGGAACGCGACGGCTGAAGCGGCGGCTGCAGTGTACGAAGACACCGACGACGCAGACTCGGACGCGGATGCAGACGCGCAACAGCGCCTTTGTAACCCCCAAAGCACGATTGCTGAAGAAGAGCAGGAGAGTTCGGAACACCCACGAGATGTTACGGAGGAAGATGATGAGCAGGAGCTGGCGCGACGCACGAGTGTCGTCTCGGACATTGACTCTGTCGCGCCAAAGGATATCTCCATGACGCAGATCGTGGAAACGACGTTCGACATCTCGGTTGACGAGTTCATGGCGGAGTTTTTCTGGGATGGCGCAGCTTTCGGTATGGACGAGTTTGGCATCCGCCAAGGGTCGACGGAAATGAAGTGCAACCCGTGGATGACATTGGAGGATGAGGCGACGTATGGTGCGTCGTGCATTTACAACCGCGGGTGGCAGGAATTATTGACCGAGCTAACATGCGCTTCGGAATGTGTTTCTCTAGGAATGACGCGCTCGCTGCAATTCCGTGTGCCAGTTGACGCGCCTATCGGACCAAAATCATCGCGCGTCGATGTGGTAAGCATTTGTTTTCCTGATTGTACTGGCGAGAGGAAAACGAAGGAGTGATAAACTCTGACGGTGTATAAACTTTTTTTTGCTTCTTTGTAGCTGCAATGCGCGAAAAAGGGCGAGCACAACGTTCGCTTTATTGAGACGTCGACGCGGCTTGTTGACATTCCGTATGGCGATTACTTTAGCGTCGAGGATCGCTGGACGCTGATTCCAAGAAGTTCGTCGTCCTGCAAACTCTTTATTGAACTCAAGGTACATGATATGCTTTGTTTTGCTGCTTTGTGATCCATATGCAAACTGACACGCCCGTCATCCACATGCTGTAATAGGTCGTATTTAGCAAGTCTACGTTCTGGAAAAGCAAGATTGAAACGCGGGCCATCGCAGACAACAAGTCGAAATGGCTCGAGTGGGTCGATCTAGCAAGACAGCATCTGCAACAGAAGCAAGAACAACAAGCGGAAAAGCCGAAAATGGCTATCTCACCGCCAACCAGTGGCGGTTCTTCACCAACGCTCCGACAGTCCAACTCGATGACAGAGCAAAGCCGACAGGACCAGCTTACGTGTCGTCCACCCCACGCCAATGCGCGCAGCCCGCCAAAGCGCCGAACAAGCCGTCCGATGTCTGGTCAACGAAGCAAAGCAGGTCTTCCTCCTCGCGGTGCCGAACCGTCCAATTCGTTCATCATGTACTTGCGAGGTAAGTGTGTGGATGTCTTGTGTTGCTGTATGACGTGAAGAGATGCTAATTTCAACGTCTTGTGACTTTGCTTCATCAATGACAGTGTTTCCATGGATTCTCGTGCTTGGTCTGCTGCTTCTCGTCATTCGCATGCAGTCGTCGCTCACAAACATTGAGCAAACGCTGGCGATCTCGAGTGCCAAGATGGACGCCATTGAGGCTCGCCTCGCGTCGCTGAGTCAGGCATCGACATCGTCTTGCACGGCGAACACTGCGAACACGTAGAAGACTTCAGGAGTCCTGCAGTTTGCCTGAAGCATCCTATTTACAACTAAGTTACAGAAAAAGTGAAGCTAAACTCGAACCTGAAAAGTGTATGTAGTTCTATTATTTGTTCATATTTTAAACGAGTGCCGATTATGGCGTCGCATACCATGCCGAGTGATAATTTGCTCGCTTCTGAATATTGTGCAGCAGTTTCACTGCGCCGAGGTCCGTCCCCATCTGAAGTTGCCGGAAACGCGTGAGAAGCCGCCACTGCTCATGCGGCTCATATGGCGCATTGCTGCTCTTCGTGTTGGAATTGCCGTCTGTGCTCATTTCGGCATCGTCATCATCGCCAGCTTCAGCAGCGTTTGCCTTCGAGGATCTATTGGGAACACCCACCGAGTGTCGTTGCAGCACCACCAACTCCATACGAATCGAATGGAGCAGTCCCTGAAGTTGCTGTAGGTGATGCCGACGCAGCGGATTGATCATCGTGTACACATCCCTAGGCAGACTCGATAGGATTTCGCTCAGGTAGTAATTCGCCATGTCTCGCTCCGCAACAACAAGGTCCACGAGGGCAAATGTTGGTCGAACTATGGTTGACACAAAGCCCTTTTGATTTACCACCGCGCTGGCTGCTTGGACATGTGCTTCTCCTCCCGCGTTGGCGTCGCTATTGCGGAAAATGTGTAGCAAGCTCGAACCAGAGGACAGTACAAGCAGCTCTTCCGTTTCTACATCACAGGAAAACAAGCGCTTAAAATCGTTAGAACTCTCAACACAACATATAAATGGGCTCCACGTTTTCATTAGAGCCTTTACCTCTTGCTGAAATCATCGGTTGCTTCAGTCTCGAAGCCACGATCTGCTCTTGAGAATGCAAGATCTCCTGCAGTGTAATCGCCGCCGGCGCCACGAAAAGCGAACAATCGTTTCTCAGAGAGATGGATGCACCTGCACTATCATTGGTGGTGACCTCGTTGCGACGATGAAGACCAGCGAGCTTTGCGCTGTCTTCATTATGGTCCTGGATGCTGAAGTGGAGCCAGAGGCTTGCGATGAAGCCCCACTGGGTCCGCAAAAGTGCAATCGATGTAGGTAATACAACATCGATCAAGAATGTCGCTATTCCATCCCGTTGGTCGCTTTCGCAATGGAATTCTGCACATACTGACGACGACGCGTGAAGCTCCGTGAGGACACCACTGTTCTTATCATCCGAACGACTCACGAAATCAACGTACGCGTTGTACATGCTGTTGCCGGATCGATTCTTCAGCGTCACTTCCAAACGGACCACGGACGACGACGGAACAAATGACACCACGTGGATCTTCGACAACGCAACAAGCGACTCCAATTCATACTCTGGGACCAGAGTCGAACCTTCATCTGCGTGGGGATCGCCTGACGTTGTTGCTGATACCAACGTTTCCAGCTTGATCGAAGTTTCTTCCATGTCGTGATTCTGATCGTTTTGGATCGCTGGTGACACTGTCACGGGTAGACGACCAATATCTGAGTACAACGTCTGGACCGCTGTCCACCACTGCTCCATCACAAACCCATTCAGACGCTGGACCATGTTGTGCTTGCCCGCGACAACGAGTTTCATCCGATCGAGCTCGTCGATTCCATTCACGACACGCTTCTCCAGCGATTTCGTTAACTGAACTAATTGGCTCTGCGAAACCACAGCACTCGCGCGTTCTCCACCACTGGACTCGTTGTTACCGTTGTCGCGCTCTTTGGATCCGAATTTGATGCGCTCAATGTACCGCATCGGGGTTGCAGTAGTGTCTTCTGTGTCTCGGGTACTTCGACTTCGCTTCGAGCCACGCGCTTTCGGTGCGTTGGTTTTGTCTTCGACTTGCGGTGCACGCAGGCGATGGATCGTGTACTTCTCCGAGCCGTACTTCTTGCAGATCAGCACACACTTCTTCACAACAAGCTGATCATTCGTGCTCGCACTGGCCGCATTCTGCTCATCTTGTTCGACGTGGTTGATCAAGAGAATCTCGTCCGCGCAACAATTCTGTGAAAACTCCCCCACGAGTGCGTTGCTAACATGGCTGAACGCGTGCACAATGTTCATCGACGGTTGGTCCAGGCTTGTGTCAAAGGAGAGCAGGTAGAACGACCGGTTCACATCGTTGCACTGAACACCTAGAAAGACGATCGACTGGTTCCCATCACCACTGCGGACTTGAAAGCTACAAGAGCGTACACACAGTAAAGCCAATTACTCCAAACACAAAGCACTGTTTGCACATGCACACCAGGTAAGCAAAGAGTACAATCTACTCACAGTCTACTTGGTGGCGTCGGTAGGACGAACGACAGCAGCAGCACTCCACAATCGTACACGTACAGCGTGCTTCTCGTGGTTCCCACCACAAGAAGCGTACTTGGCGTAAGACCAATGAGGCGGTGCCCAAGCGAAGACGCGCTTGGCGACAGCGTCGGCTGCCACATGTTGAAGTTGTCTCCACTGACCCAAACGGCATCTTGGCGTCGCACCACGAGACAAGAGCTCACCTGCTCTTGCTCCTGCTTCAGGCACGGGAGGTAGGTGCACACACGCATAGTGGTCTCCTTCACGGACTCTGAAAGCGGGTACATTGCCCAGCGGTGAGTCGGTTCCCTGCTTCATCATTGTTTGTTGGTCTCCATGAAGAATCAATCAGGTTTAGTACAAGCAGCCTACTGACCTGAACTCACTGGCCAAATCAGTTGAGTGCACGAAATGCATCAGCAGATGAGGCGCACCACTGTCGTCTTCACTGACAAACTCACAGGAAACCACTTGATCAGCCGTTTCCACGTCTTCAACATCGTTCAGCAGCTTCACGCTCGCGCGCCACACGAAGAAGCGCGTATCTTCGCTGCGAAACTTCACAATAGAAAGTTTCTTGGCATTTGAGTGGGATACCACCACATGTGGGCCGTGCGTGATGTGGAGTTGGACTGGCAGCGTTTCGGCGTCCCCACTGTTCTGACTGTTGAGTGCTGGCGATAAGGATGGGAGCAGCGGCACGTCCACGCGGTTCACAAACTGAAGCTCACACTGTTTGCCTTCGCCATCAACATGGCCATGAAGCAGAAAGAAGTACAGAGTGCACACTGCACCAGAGTCGCTATGACACCGTCGCTTGTTGAGCCCACGAGAGCGCTCTCCCACTGCCGTGCTTGCATCACCGGCGGCATCATGGACCGCCTGGAAAACCAACACCGGCAGCGCTCTGTAGCCATATATGCACACACATACCATGACCAACAGCGCGCAAAGTTAGCGTCTTTCATTGTCAGTCATCAGCGTATTGGAAGCGAGCAATGGTGGGACGTACATGCCCAGTTCGTCGAACTCCACCTCTTGTGCCGAGACGAGCGTGGCGTCAGCAGGCAGCACATCAGAACCCTCAGTCTTCACGGGGAGCTCTGCGTAGTCCGCGACACCAACGCTCTTGGCGTCGCCGTCGGCGCGCACCTGCCGCAGCGTGAGCGCCGCACGCGTAAAGCGCAGCCGGAAGTGCTGCGTCGCCCACGCCAGCTCCATTTTGCTGCATGCGACACAAATTTGGCGGCAGCTTTCTGTTGTCACACATAACAGATGCATCTTGAGTGCTGATATTAATATATTCTATGGCGTTAAATAACACACATCTTGCTTTCCTGTGTGCCTTTTCACCAAGCGGATACAGCGAATCTTCAAGCGGCGAAGACCCCGAAGCAGCGCCGTGCGCGCTCCACACCGCCTCTGCTGCTGCAATGGCGGCTGCTGCAGAACCCCGCGAGGCTCAGCTCGTTCAGGGAGCCCGCGCTCGTGGTCGCCGCAGTGGCCTGTGCGCCGATTCTGGTCTGCGTGGTCGCGCTCTGGGCTGTTTTGGGGTGTCTGTGCACGCGGCGGACGAGTGTTGCGGTCGCAGTCGCTCTGTTGATCACATGGAGCACTCGCTTTCTCTGCAGCTACCGCGGTGACGTATCTACTGGTACTTTGCATCTTCCCAGTGCGACCTCGTTGGCAATAGTGGCTGTAAGGCTCGCTCCGGCACGAAACACGTGGCTGTTGGCGTTTACGACAGGGGCGACAGCAGCGTACGTTGTAGGCACGCGGCACAGCGCCGTTCCACAAAGTGAATACAATATGGATTTAGTGCTCGCACGCCTCCTTCCAGCGTGGGTGGCGATCTGCAAATTGCGGTGGTGGCGTCCTGCCGATGAGGGTGTGCTTCACGATGCTGAGCACACAATCTACCGGAACTTTGTCCCAGACAAAGTTCACCTTCGCCATATTGCGGGGCTAGGAACAGTGCACGTGCCACACAGCGGAGAGGAGGCACCTCCTCGAGCGCTTGTGCTCGTGCACGGATACCTCGCTGGCAATGCGTTCTGGGCAGCGGTAGGTGGATTGTGGTGCAGAAGCTCCGGATCATTACTTTCAGCTGACGGATTTGTGTTTCCTGTTGTCTTATAGAATCTCGAAGAATTACCCAAGCACTTTGATGTGGTACGTTGCGAGCATGCCTTGCTAGAACGCCTAGGCTTTGCTTTGAGACTTAAGCTAACAGCTGCATGTGTTCGCAGTTTGCTGTGGAATGGAAAGGCATCGGTCGATCCGTTCGCCCGACTTTCATTCCGAAAAACGTAAGCGACGTTTATAGTGCACATTCGTGTATCTAGGAGTTAAGTTGTGCATTTGTGTTTTCGACTTCAACCGATGGCAGGACGAAGAAGCCGACACCTTTTTCGTCGAGTCACTTGAAGAATTGCGCCGAGAGATGCAGGTTCGCACCGAAACAGAGTTTTTCTCTTTCTCCAACGCTTGGTTGTTTATCTCCATTTGCGCTAACATGTACTTTTAACCTTTCAATGTGATGGCAGCTCGACCGATTTATCCTCTGCGGACATTCCATGGGAGTACGGAACAAAGGCGCTATTGCTGTTAGAATGATGCTCTAACCAGCCTCGTCGTATTGGCGTTTGTGCTGCAGGCTATGTTCTCGACGTATTATTCCTCAAAGTATGCAAAACACGTCGAGCATCTGGTTCTCATCTCCCCGGCAGGCGTCAATCCGTCCCCTTTAACCAGGGACCAGTTGTCGTTGCCGGCGAAAATCGCATCGACATTCTTGACCACTCCCATGGCATGTAGCTCTTAGATACATGCATTCATAGGTCATATGTACAGCGCCTTGCTTTGAGTCACACCGATTTGCTAATATCTCTGCACACGCAGTCTCTGGTGCGATTCGCTGGACCTGTTGGCCCGCATCTCGCGCATTGGCTCGTGCAATGGCGAGTTGCGAAGACGCCCCCAGCAAACATCATCCGGACGGGAGAAATCGATCTGTAGCACTTTGCGCTCTACTGCTACCACAACTGGGCTCTGAAGGCGTCGGGCGACATTGCCTACCACACCCACCTGCATCCGGTACGTCTTGCACATGAGCACAATCTCTCTTTCTTCGTGTCAAGCACATTACGCCTGATCACTAACACATGCGCGATTGCAATGCGGATGATTGGCGTTCGCTTGGTAGGGAGCGAGTGCGCGAACCAGGGCACTGAGTGAACTGCTTGTTCTGGGGAAAGCGAGCGTGTCGGTGACGTTTCTGTACGGTGACGCAGGTGTGGACTGGATGAACCACGAGCACGGCGAGGCCGTCGTGCGTCAGCTCGAGAAGTCGCAGTACGTCGTGCTCCGCCGCGTGCCGCTCGCTGGCCACCAAGTGTTCATGGACAACCCCAAGGGCTTCAACCGTGCGCTACTGCAAGCCATCAACGACCATGATGTCCACATGGGCAACTTCAACTAGGACTCCGTAAATTGATCTCGTTGCTGATTCGTTTCATTCCGTAATTAGACATTCGTAAATAAATGTAACGCTCAATATCATTTTAAAGAATCCAACGAGTTAGACAGGGGACAACATGCAGCACTGGCCATGCTACTGGCCACGACTGCACATCTTGCTCGTGTTGCTGCAGTATACTAAGCTTCCTCGTGTGCGTAGCCGAGAGGTTGTGACGTTGATTTTGTGGTACACTGTGCAGTGCTCTTGTTGATCCTGGATATTTTATCAGTTGCCGCTGCTGTGTCGAAAAATGGATCTGACGCTGAGAAAATTGAGGCAGATCTCACATTCATTCTGACTTCATTCTGAAGCAGTTAGATACGGGAGAGTCGCGTACTTGGATTGCGCTATAGCGTCGATTTAACTTGGCAAGACTAATTCAGATCTGATTTACGCTGGATGAGAAATGTGGCTGGGTAAGCTGCTCGAACGGCACCACAAATCGCTTACAGTATAAACAACACCAAGGGAGGCTTCAACACTGCGTTGACAAGGATCGCTGACTGGGTTGGCTCGATCCCATAAATAAGTCCACTTATTTGCAGTCGGACATTTTGAGACCCCATACAAACTTTCAGATACAAGTGAGACACGACACGAACACGACTTCCTATAATCATCCGCAAGTGGTAACAACCGACACTCCTTGCTCGGAAATAGCTTAATCCGTTGTCAACTTGTGTCAACTCGCTCATAATACGGGTAAGCTAATCCGTTGCAAGATTACGCTATACGCACTTTCTATGCTTGCCAACTCCCCTCAATTCAGTGACATTGCCATTTCAGTCAGCCACATTCAGGTTCAGATGTCACTATTCATCCTGAAGATGAACATGCATTCTTGAGAGCAAGCAGCTCTGCTGAACTGCTTCCTCATAATCGATTAGACCCACCAGCAGCGATGCGGAACTCGGCAAAGGAAGAAGAGATCAGGCCGCCGGGTCCGCCGTCGTGGCTCCAGAGCGGCTTCGTGCGTGCGCTGCTGCTGCTGCTCACACCCTTCGTGCTGTTCCTGCTGCTGCTCTGGTGGCTCGTGGGACTGCTGCTGACGCTCTCGAGCAAGGTCGTCGCGGCACTCACCGTGATCCTCGCGTGGACGCTGTATCTGACGATCCCGAGTATCCCCGCGCATCTCCTGGACTGGCCACTAGTGCTCACTGTTGGGACGCTGGTGAGTATCTTGACGCCGAAAAGTAAATGGGTTCAACTGGGCATTTGGCTCGCATTGACGGTCTACGCCATCGTGCGTGTGTCGCTGCTGGACCTGGAGGACGGCTCGACAGAGAAGAGCCTCGTGATCGCGTTGGCGGTTGTGTGCTGTGTGTCCCCTGGTTGGCTCCTGATCTGCAACCTGCGTCTGTGGCTCCCAGCGAGTGACGATATGCTCGAGGACGTCGAAGAGAAGATCTACCGCAAGTATGTCATGACCGAAGTCAACATGAAAAAGGTCGCGGGGCTTGGGACCGTGCATGTTCCCTACTGCGGCGACAGCAAACAGCTACCACCGCGCAACATCGTGCTGGTGCATGGCTACATGGCTGGTAACGCCTTCTGGGCTGCGGTAAGCTTACCAGTATTTGTTTCCCTGTACTGATTGCCGATTGCAGACTGATCACTTGTTACTTTTGCATGCGGCGCTATAGAATTTGCAAGCGCTGGCGAAATCGTTCAATGTGGTGCGTACAACGCTGAAATAGGCGTGACAATGGGCGACGTACACTTACTTTTCTTTTGACTGTATAAATAGTACGCGGTGGAGTGGAGAGGAATCGGTCGCTCGGTTCGTCCAACATTCAATGCCAAGACGGTACGAACCAGCTCATGTTTGGATTTCGCACATGTACCGCATAACGGGAAGCTAATATCGATATATGCTTGTCCATAGGACTATGAAATCGATGATTTCTTTGTAGAATCGCTGGAACAATGGAGAAGAGAGATCCAAGTACGTTCACGGACTTCTTGTATCTGTGCGTTGCTGGTCTTCGAAACTAATTTAAACCGTTGCTACATGGACTGCAGTTGGAACGCTTCATCTTATGCGCGCATTCTATGGGGGTATGCCTTCGTGCAATCTTTGCTAACTTTGACTTGGCTTTTGTAGTTTGTCTAACGTCTGCTGTCAAATGTTGATGCGCTTCGTCTTAGGCCATGTACTCGACGTACTACGCTACCAAATACTCGCATCACATCGAGCACTTGATCCTCGTGTCCCCCGCAGGCGTCAACGGGAGTGACACGAAAGACGAAGAGCTCAGCGGGTTCTGGAAATTCATCGCCAAGCACCAGATCACGCCAATGGTAACGCCGAATAGTTTGTACTTGATGCACAACATTGACCGCAGCGCTGACAATCTGCTTCTTTGGCTTTTCTCCCATCAGAGTGCGGTTCGTTTTGCCGGTCCATTCGGTCTCAAGCTCGTGCAGTGGATAATGAGACGTCGCATCGCGTGGACGCCTCCGTCCAACATCATCCGCTCGGGCGAGATGGACTTTGACCAGATCACGCTTTATTGCTACCACAACTGGGCACTCAAGAAATCGGGCGAGTTGGCACTGCACACAGATTTGCACCCGGTAAGAACTCTAATGCATAGTCTGCCGACACGTCACGTACCATAACTGACTCGGGTCTCTCCATCTTCATCATGTAGGGTGCAAGTGCAAGACGAACGCCTCTGTCGAGGCTACTCACACCTGCCACAATCAAAGTCCCGCTTACCATCATGTACGGCGGCGGCTCGGACTGGATGAACGCCCAGTATGGCGAAGCCGTCGTGCGAAGCCTCGAGAAGACCCACTACGCGGTATTCCGCCTCGTGCCGCTCGCGGGCCACCAGGTCTTCATGGACAACCCGGCGGATTTCAACCGCATGATCATCGAAGCCGTGCACGAGCACGAACGTTCCATCGCCTTCCCATAATGTACGACTTTGTTTTTGTCAATTGCCATATTTGCACAATAGTGCTCGAGCAAACGAGCTATGTAGATGCCGCCTGATGGTACATCTACACAAACACACCAGCGACTGCGACGAAATGCTACTGGGCGATTGTCGCCTGATATTTCACACTTCAGCAACAGCAAAATATTGCGAGACGCGTTCGTATCACGTTCGGTTTGTCAAACTCGATGTTCTCGACACAGCTTGACGATGTCTCGCCTGATTCATTGCATTTTTAAAACCACACGTTCTGATGTCACAAATAGATGCTATTTTGCATCGAATTGAGTTGAAGTCGAGTGCTTCCACGTCCCTCAATGGAACCAGCACTCGTCTGCCCCCGAGTCGTTTTCCCTTTGAAGATGAGCTTCTCTTCCGTGTCTGCGTCTACCATCTGCCTGACATCATATGGAGAAAACAAAGAGCTGCTGACCAGCTTCGTAAAGACAAGAGCTCCTCTCTATCGACAGGAGATGCGGATCTCTGTACCGGATGGAAGAGGCACCAAATGCCGATGGGATGGATTCTCTTGGCGCTGGAGAGAGAACAGACGGCGGACGCGATTGACGCAAACATGTGAGCAATGATATGCGAAGGGAGAAGCGAAGAGCGCAAGATCTTCCTCTCCGGATTCTTGGGACGCGCGGCTTTCTCCTCATTCTCGCATTCTCTGTTTGTCTGCACACTCCAAAGGTCCCTCATCAAGTTTTTCCAGCGATCGACACAATGGAAGACGACTGGTGCCACGTTAGTGACGACGAAGAGTTCGGATTCCATGAGTCTGCCCTACTCTTCACGGAAATTGAACCGGAGCCAGAGCTGGAGACCATTGAAGTTGCTGCAAACCCAAGTCCGGAACGTGTCACCGCTGCTGCTGCTAGTGATGACGACGATTTCGGCATTTTGCTCAATGACATCGACATTGGACCATTGCTACAAGACAAGTTCTCCGAAAGCAGCGAGCGTTCGCCACCTCGAACCTTCTCACGAGACTTCTCCCTATCGTTGCTAGCCCCAGAACACCGCGATCGCAGACCATTCAAGAAATCGCGTGGGAAATACATCGAGGCAAATTCACCTTCGACAGGCGACGATGATGCAGCGTCTCTTTCGCGCAAGCGCATGGTGAAATTGGCTTTTTGTGAGCCATGGTTGTCGAGTTTCCCTGCGCGTCTTCGTGCCGAGATGCCATCCCGACGCTTGCATCTTGACGACGAACGCGAATCTCCATCGTTCACATCATTGACGGTATTTACGCAGGATCAAGCCACGCAAGTCTGCTTTAACGAAGTGCACGACAACGATGCCGTGGGTGACCGCGATTCTCGCTTGTGCAGCGCTCTGAAGCGAAGCATGGACGCCACAAACCAATTGAAGACCAAGTCACAGGATCTCGAGCGCATGTCGCTGAAGCTCATGAACGCGGACGCGTTGCTGGACAGCAACGAGTACCGTCACCAGCGAGATTTGTTCAAGTTGCGCCGCTTGGTGCTCGCGAGGAACCGAGAGAAGCTGAACCTCGAACATCAGGACCGACTAAAAGCCGAAATCGAACAACTCAAAAACGAAAACAGCGATCTCCAGCATGCGAATGCCATGCTAAATGGAGACTCGAACGTTCTTGAAACACAGAGCCTAGACGAGCTGGAGCAGCTGGAGCTTTCGCTGTCCAAAGCGATGGACAACGTCCGCGCGGCGATTCGCGCAAACTACAAAGCGGCCATTGCTCAAAAACACGAAGACACTCTTTGCGTCGTGTGCTTCGCCAAGCCCGTGTCCGTTGTGCTGCTCCCATGCCGCCACCAGGTGCTCTGCAGTGGCTGCGCGCTTCGCGTGACCACGTGCCCGATCGACCGCACCGACATCCAGGACAAAGTGCTCACATTTGGACTCAATGCATACAGAGACTAGCTTGTTAGGCAGTGGAGTAGCTGTCAACCAGTTTTGCTAACCTGTGCATATAACTTTTGTCTTGTTTTGCTTTTCTCTCGGTATCCTTCTTCTCGGTCTATATGTAGACAGCGATGCGCTTCTCACGCGTTAGTCGTACATGCCGTTGTAGAAGTGCAATAACTGCTGTCGGTTCTTCTCGTGCTGCAGGTCCGTGGCGGTTCGGCTGATCTGGCGCTTGATCTTCTTGCCCGAGATCGCGCTGCGCAATGTGTCCGAGTCAGAATCCGAGGACGCGGCGTCGTCATGGCTCTGTTTCCTCTTCTTCTTCTTGCCGTGCTTCTTCTTGTCTTTCGCCTTCTTGCGCTTCTTGGATGACGGCTTGGAATGTCGCTTCGATCGCTTCTTCCGGTCATCATCGCTTTCACTCGACGACCTGCTGCTGCTGTCGCTGGACGACTCCGAGTCGCTTGCAGAAGAAGCAGAAGCAGAGGAAGCCGAGCGTGCGCGTCGTTTCTCTCGGTGCGTGCTCGAATGCCGGCGTTTCTTGCGGTCGCGATCACGTCTCTCGCTTCTGTCGTCACGGGATCTCCGTGGCGATCTCGATGCATCTCTGTCGCGTTCACGTTCGTGACGCGGGGAGCGCGATCTAGGCGCGTCTTTCACGCGTGCACGATCGCGACGTGGAGAGCGCGAGCGCGAACGCTCATGCTTCCGCCTAGGAGGTATAAAATATAGATTTGGTTACAAACGCAGCTACCCACATGAAAAGAAGAATGCCTGCGCATATGCTTACGTGGACGAGGATCGCGACGGCGACCGTGCGCGCGTCCGCGACGATGAAGACGCGCCTACCCATCATGAGCAAGAAAAGGAGTCATGCGTGCCCCCGTTTCCTGAATGGCGTCAGTACCCACCCGCATATGCTCATTTGCAGTGTACATATCTTGCAGTTGTCTCCATACACGCGCGCACATACCATGCATCTCATCTCGTTCTGAGCGCCTCGTGTTCATTTCTCCACCTGTCGTGCCCGCCAAAATTGTTGGACAAATACGAATCAGCCCATCATTTGTCACCCACTGCCTCCATGAATCCATTTAATGCCATTAGGTAATACAGGTTCTTCACCCTGTCAAAGGGGATATGCCCAACATAGTGTATACACACTAACACTTACAGAAGGTTCACAATCAATAATTCTCAACACTATAAAATACACACACGCACGCAGAGAAGCTTACAGCACTTCTCGTTTTGCCACGTGCCATCACTGTTGTTCTTCTCCCATCTACATCCGTCAGGCTGTATTCTTAACAGGTTATGAGCCCAACGCAAGCCTCATCCGACACCTTCCCTCGTCTCAACGGGACAAACTTTCTAATATGGAAAGCCCGAGTGACCACGTCTCTCAAGGGGAAAGGTCTCTACGGATTCGTCGAAAAGCGCAACTATGAAGGCGACACTGAATCCGACTCAAGCGACTCGGAAGACCTCGACCCTGAAGCCTCAATGGATGTCGACATGGAAGAACTTGCTCCACCGCCATGGAAGTCAAGCCCGAGTTCTTCTGGAAGCGACGACAGCGATAACGAAAGCGCCACTGAAGACTCCATGCCGCCGAAGAACATCTCATTCTCTGCGAGAAAGCGCGAAGAAGAAGAGAAGAGTGCCAAGAAAGCCAAGGTGAAGAGCCGAAAGCCGAGCGCAAGCAAGCTTCGCAAGATGGAAGCGCGCACCCGCGCATTCCTGTTCAAGGCAATCGACGACATGCACGTTCTCATTGTCGACAATCAGCCGACTGCGTATGATGTGTTCCAAACACTCTGCCATCGGTACCAGGGCACCAAAGCCCACGGTGACCCGTATTGGATCCAACACTACTTGATGGAAATCAAGTACGAGGAAGGCTCTGACGTGACACGGGTCTTCCTGGGCCTTGAGGAAGCTATGCGAAACACCTCTGACGCTACAAGTAGCATCATGAACGGCGAACAAAAGTCGATCTACTTGTATCACTCCATGACCGCCGAGTGGAAGATGTCTCTCAACATCTGGAAAGGCAATCGCAAGTTCATTCCGTACGAGGAGTTGAAACAGCACATCGAGCAAAAGGTGCGCGACGATGCTGCCAAGACCAAGCACACGCACAGATTCGGTACTCCAGAATCGCGCGAAACTCGCGAGGAGAAGGCTTGGCTACCATTGGTCAATCAAATGCTGCTCCCTCCAGTAGTCTCTGCGGCTATTGTGAACGCACTGGTCATGAGACCCGAGAATGCAAAACACTCGGCCGCCACCTTCTCGCCGGGACCGTCAAGCCCGGGACTGTCATCCCTGAGAGCTTTGAGGTTACGCCACTCTAGGCGAAGCCCCAGAAGAAGGCTCAAAAGAAGCGCTTTCAGCCGTACAACCAGTTCCACCATGGTCAATTCAAGAAGGACAAAAGAAACAATACCTTCAATGCCGCTGCTCTTGCAGTCAACACCGTCCACGACAAGAACGGTTTTCCTCTTGACCCGAAGGTCCTCCTTCAAATCTCCCAACATGTTCAAGCTGCCGCATCGGCAAAGCGTGAGGACGATGGCAACTACTTCCAGACCCGAAGGGCTGACTTTGGCATCATCGCTGTGACTGGCAAGCTGTCGCGTGAAATGGTGCTTGCAGCGAAGGCTCCAAGTAAAGTTGACCCTGTCTAGACCGTCGACTCCGGCAGTACTGGCCACATCGCTTACCAATCTGACTGGTTCACGTCAATGAAATCAGGAGTCGGCTCGATTACGGTTGGAGACAATCACAAAATCCCAATCAAAGGAATTGGCCAAGTCGACTTCGAAGTCAAGGACAAGAAGGGAGTGGTGAAAACGATCACCCTTGAAAATGCGCTCTATGCGCCTGACCTCAAGTTCAATCTCTTCTCAGTGTCTCAAGCAACTGATAACTCATTCAAGGTCGTCTTCGACAAGTCTGGCAAGTGCTACCTCAGGTACGCAAACAACTTCATATTTGCTGCCTCAACGACGTCGACATCGGACCTGTACCAGTTCGTGGCCAACACCAAGAAACAAGAACTCGCGCCACTTGGCAACCCCAGGTGAGTCAAACAGCTTTTTGTTATTCCATAAAAGAATGGGCCACCCTAACTTTGGTATCATGCAGACAATGCTTAGGTACGAGACCATTCAAGGAGCGAACCTGCGGACCGTAGACCCCAGCAGTTTGAAAATATGCCCTTCATGTGTATATGCCAAGTCCCATCGACTACCGTTTAATAAACAACCCGTTAAACGTGCAAAATATCCCTTGCAAAAGATACACTCTGACATGAATGGGCCATTACCCACTCCAACTTTATCTGGGTGTCAATATTTTCTCACATTCATCGATGACGCAACTCGTTTCATGTTCCTGTATGTGATCAAAAGGAAGTCCGCTCTGTACGAATGCTATGAGGACTTTCGAATGAAAGCACTTAACATCTTTCACAACGACGTTGGAACAGTTGAATACTGCGAGAATCAGTACAGCCCTGAGATTCAACGATTTCAAGCGGACAATGCACGTGAATATGAGAAACTTGGCAGGATTATATTCGCCAAATATAAGACACACGCGCAGTTCACAAACGCATACGCTCCACAGCAAAACGGAGTTGTTGAACGCCGGATGCGAACTCTACTCGAGCGTGTTCGAGCACTCCTCATTGATGGAAATCTTCCCGAAGCATTATGGAGGGAGTGCATTACAGATGTGGCTCACCTGCTGAATATCACAGCCAGTCCAAACACGGACAATGTTTCGCCTTATCAACAATGGTACGGCTCACCACCATCAGCTGAATATCTCAAAGTGTTTGGTTGTACAGGATATGTGCGCATATCAGAACCACATAGAAACAAACTGGATGCGCGAGCAAAGAAATGCATGTTCGTGGGGCTTCCAACCCGCAAGAAGGGATACCGCCTCATTGACGTCTCCACTGGAACCATTGTATACAGCCGTGATGTTCGCTTCGGTGAAACAGCCTTCCCAACATTGGAGTTTCTACACCACTCACTACAAAACCGCGTTGCTGCCATCCAGCATATCAATACTGGACCAACACTTGATCCCTTTGTGACCGAGCATCTGTTGCCGCCTTTAAGAGAGGCACTCTCGCCACACAAGGATGCTCATTTGCGCATGGCCTGTGAACGGAAACTTGATGACTCGAGCCCATCAAACGCCATCGCCACTACAGACCATGCAACAAAAAATGACAATTCTACACAAACTGTGCACAAAGACCTTTGTGAATTTTACTCCTTACTTTCGTTACGTCACGAAGACGAACCTAAAAGCTACAAAGAAGCTATGGCGTCGCCAGAAGCAACACACTGGAGACTTGCCGCGGAAAGTGAATATAGCTCCTTTGTAATGGGCTAAGGCTGCCATTGCATGCAAGGTGGATCTTTGTGTGTGTCACACACCACCTTGTGGAAGTGCATTGTGGGTGCGAAGATATTGGGTGAAGCACATAAAACTGATCCCCACATGCACAGGTGACGTCATCGTCTGACGTCAGAGCGATCTGTGTCTGAGTCGAGTGTTGGTCGCTCGCAATCATCGAGATTCGGCGTGATTACGCACAACAGTACTCGAGACATGTGAATGATGGCTCCTACTTGGGGAAACAACACTGGTGACGAAACGGACGTGTCTCTACCACCTGAAGTGAGTGGCGTGAGCCAATCACTTTGCAGGGATTTTATACAAGACTTGAAGTTCAAGTTTCTCGAAGATCCCGTAGGTTCAACCTCAGTGTACCCAAGGTTTTATATATCATATTCATAGGTTTTATTTCTGCATGTTTAGGTTTTATGCATAAAACCTCTAGGAGTCCTAGTGGTGTTTTATATGTAGTGTCAGGAACCACAAGCTCATTTCAATTGAGTTGCATTTTTGCCAAGTTCCTCTCAAGTCTTCCTCTCAAGCGCGAGCGTGCGTGCTGAGGAGATAGTGCTGTGTCCAAGCAATCTCCGCTATGATATGGTACATAGATGTTGATCCTGTATGGTACTGGGACTTGTAAGATCTCATTTGGATATTTGTCTGTAGGTACTTTGAATACACACTGTCGCCGACAACACGTTCTCGATATCACCGACGCAGACTGGCATATAAATCGAAATTTCGCGTGGCCCTTCTCCGGGAGACCCTTCGTGTGCACGCAGAACCTGATTTTTTAATCAAAGAATATCTGGGAGAATATGCACTTATTTGAGGCTTGCAAACCATTTTGACACTTTCATGGCGACAATATTTGTTCATTCCCACAGTCTTGGGGGTAGTTTCCGTATCCACTGAAATAGGCACAGTTGAATGTGACCTTGGGTTTTGAACAGTTGCTAAGGTGAAAGAACCATTTCAAAAGTTTATTATTAACCAATCAAGTTGAGTAGCACGGTTGTTTTGCGAGGTGCAGTGGTTAAAGAAGCCCAGTGTCCCAATAATGAGCCGATTTCAGTTTCCCCCATTGACTTCAATACCATACCCAAATGACCCAATAGTATACACACTGTCATCCGGATACGGTCCTCACTTGCGAAATTAATGTGTCTGGTGGGGTACCCTCTATCAGAGTGAAGTCGATCTTTTTTGCGCCTGCGAAGAGCTCAAGAGAAGACGGAAGGAAGAAGGCGCGGTTGTGGGTCCATAAGGAGTAAGGACGCGTGTGTGAGCGACGCGAAGAAGCAGGAGTAATAACAACAGCAGCATGAGCGTGTGGCTGGTGTCCGTGCCGAACGAGAGCACGCGCTCGTCGGAGACCACGTTCTTGGAGCTTAAGGCGGAGACCGCGTCGACCCGCCACGACTACGCAGGTAACGAACGCCACGTTCCTTCCTTCGACTCCCCTTACTAGCGCATTCGTATATCTGTGTGATCTTAAATTGGCGACTGGTGGGATGCGTTGTTGACGACAGAATGCTTTCGCGTGGAGCTGCCAACGGATTTGCTGGTTGGCACTTTGGACTCGCTTATGGTGCGTGGTGTTTGAAGCCAATACAGGCATTTATTGTGTCGGACGTAAGATCAATGTTTCCTAATTGCTTGTGCACAATATGTTGATGAATGCAGGCTCTGAGTGACGATCTCAACCGCGTGGATATGGTGATTGAGAGCGTCGTGCGAAAGATCGAGCGCCAGTTCCATGATTTGAACAAGGGGGACCAGGCGCTCACTGTTGATGGAGGTGCGTCTGGTTATCAGCAAAACTCTAGGAATGTATGAATGCATGCCTATTATGATCGTGAAGACTGAATCGACGGTGCTTCTGCTGCGATATGTGTGTCATGTAGTACCCGTGGATCGCTACTTGAACTACTTTTCATGGGACGAAGCGAAGCACCCGCACCGCAGACCACTTCCAGAAATCGTCAGCATCATTCAAACGGTGCATCATTTGCATATCACCCCCAAACTGAGTATCATTACTGAACCGACGTCGTTTTGTATCTATCCTATGCGTTTATGGTAGTCTGTTGGCAAAATTGAAGAGGAGTTGAAGCAATTGGGTACGCGGTACGCGGAAAAGAAGCAGCAGTTGCTCCAGCATCAACGAAAGAAAGGGTGTGTGAACCAAATTCACGAATGTTGAGGCGTGCTTTTTTGCTGAGCTGATGTCGTACGCTATGTTGTTTGTGCAGCGGCAACTTGATGGTCGCCAACTTGAACGATCTCCTGACGCCAGACATCGTGTCGCCATCGGATTTCGTCAATACCGAGTACCTTCAGACGCTTGTCGTGGTCGTCCCCAAGTAAGTCGCGTTTGTTGTACTTGGGATCATGTGCGTCATGGGTGCTGATCATCTCTATAATGCTTTGTGTAGGAACCTGGAGGAAACGTGGCTCAACGAGTACCACACGATTGGCGACCAAATCGCCGAATACGGTCCAAAGGGCAACCGCGGCAATGTCCGTGGCTCGCCTGTAGTGCCTGGCTCGTCGCGCAAGATTCTCGAGGAAGGAGATGCGTTCCTTTACACCGTGACGGTGCTCAAGGGTCAGTACCAGCCTGGTCGAATTGACAAGGAGGGCACATTTGAGCAGGGCACCGTGATCGACTATATCGAGGATTTCAAGACACGCGCACGCGAGAAGAAGTTCATTGTGCGCGACTTTGTGTTCGACCAGACGTCCCACGCGTCGAACGAAGAAGCGATTGCGGAGTTGGAGGT
The DNA here is from genome assembly GCA_006386115.1 of Globisporangium splendens. Taxonomy (NCBI): domain Eukaryota; phylum Oomycota; class Peronosporomycetes; order Pythiales; family Pythiaceae; genus Globisporangium; species Globisporangium splendens. The sequence continues at coordinate 128,675 of VFIW01000109.1, forward strand.
CGAGGTCGATCGTCTCTGGTCGGGTCTCATTCGATGGTGCAAAGCGCATTTCGGCGAGACGTTCATCGCGTGGATGCACATCAAAGTACGTTATTGCTTCGTTCTCACCCTCGCATACTCGATCAACTGATGACCTTGCTCTTGTGTAATGTACAGATGATCCGTGTGTTTGTGGAATCCGTGCTGCGCTACGGTCTCCCGGTCAACTTTGTCGTGGCGATGTACAGAGTACGTGATGATGGAAACTCTCCCTTTTTCTTTGACGTGCACCTTTCCTCCCTTACGTACACATTATTAACTCTCCTCTTTTTGCATCGCTTAGCCACATCCTGGCAAGGACAAGAAGCTTCGCTCCGTGCTGGCAAAGAAATACGCGCACTTGCAGCCTTCGCAGTTCTCTGGCATCGAGGAAGGCAACTCCGGGTCCGGGCAAGCTGAATATTATCCGTACGTCTCGAATGCATTCAATCCGCTTACAACAGCGTAACAAGTGGCATGGTGACGCTCAAACTCCAGGTAAGAGAACAATGATCTTCGCTCAGGAGGAGCTCCATAGGCGCGTAAGAAAGAAACAACAAGGTTGGAACCAAAGTGAGTCCGTTGTGAATTTGAACAAAGCTGATCCAAAAGAAACGAAGAAAAAAAAGCACAATCGCCATTTCCATCCGTCCGTGCAGAGTTCAAAAACATGCACTCAGTCCAGGATGTTATATAATTCTGCGCCACTTTCTGCCTACAGCATGCTCAGATGCATAGGCGGTTGGTGCTCATGCAGACTTGAATCGTCGCGGACCTTCATGCCAAAGACCAGCTCCACCAGCTCGCGGAGGTCGCTCACAAACAGCACTTGCACGTCGCTCCCACTCGCACGCTTTCCATCGAAGGCGACGTTCGCAAACTCCTTCTTGAGCTCTTCGGCTTCGTTCTTGTTGCCCTTGGGCAAGATGATGCGCTTGATGCCCGCACGGATCGCGGCCAAAACCTTCTCGCGGATGCCTCCGACGGGCAAAATCACGCCACGCAGCGTGATTTCTCCAGTCATCGCGATGTCGATCGGCACGGGGATACCCGAGATCGAGGAGAGCAACGCGCACACGATCGCACCGCCGGCCGACGGACCGTCTTTCGAGATCGCGCCTTCGGGAAAATGAATATGCACATCGGAAATCCCTTCCAATGACACCGTTCGCGGCTGAGGAGACGGCAGATCCTGCTTGCCCGCAGACGCAGGAAGCTCAATCAAACGCGCGTTCGCGCGCAGCCACGAGAGCGCGAGGTGCGCCGATTCCTTCATCACATCGCCCAGTTTGCCAGTGAGCTGCAATTGTGGTGCAGCATTCAGCGCGGCCGACGAAGACGATGTCAGCGCACGCAACGTCAACTGCGACGCTGGCGTGCGCGTGCACGAGGCTTCGACGAATAAGATCGAGCCACCAACAGTGCTCCACGACATCCCCGTGGCAACGCCTGGCACATTCGAGCGCAACGCGACTTCATTGAACACAAGTTCATGTCCGAGGATTCGTTTGATCATCGCGCGATCAATTCGTGTCGGCTTGAAACTCGACAGAGGCTTCGGGCTGTCAGTGCTACTGCTGCTGTTGGCCTGTTTCTTCTGTTTGTTCTTTTTCTTGTGGCTGTCCATTTCTTTGACCACATTCACGGCGACGTATCGGCAAATCGCACCAACCTGGCGCTCCAGGTCGCGCACACCAGCTTCACGAGTGTAATTCATGATCAGGAACCGCAACGTGTCGTCCGAGATCATCACAAGCGATTTCTCGAGGCCGTTCTCTTCTACCTGCCGCGGAAGAAGGTACCGCTTCGCGATCTCGATCTTTTGCTCGACGCTGTATCCGCTCACTTCGATGATCTCCATTCGATCAAGCAGTGGCGCTGGAATGGTGTCCAGGCTGTTGGCCGTCGCGATAAACATGACGTTGCTCAGGTCAAACGGGACATTGAGGTAATGGTCCGTGAACGTGTGATTCTGGTGCGGATCGAGAACTTCAAGCAACGCGCTTGATGGATCGCCGCGGAAATCCTTCCCGATCTTGTCCACTTCGTCCAGTAAAAGCACCGGGTTCTTCGATTCGGCATGGCGAACCGCATTCAAGATGCAGCCGGGCATGGCGCCAATGTACGTCTTGCGGTGTCCTCGGATCTCCGATTCATCGTGCACGCCACCGAGGGCAATGCGCTCAAATTTTCGCCCCGTCGCAGTCGCAATCGATTTCCCCAGAGACGTTTTGCCGACTCCCGGTGGTCCGAGCAAACACAGAATTGGACCTTTCATGTCATTCTTCAGACTCCGCACGGCGATGTATTCCGTGATGCGCTTCTTGACCTTTTCAAGACCATAATGATCCGCATCCAGTTGAGTGCGCACTTGGTCCACGAGCAACGTGTCTTCTGTCTGGTTGTTCCATGGCAGCTCCGAGAAAAACTCGAGGTAGTTGTGGATGATGCCGTACTCCGGTTGCGACGAGTTCATCGTCTTAAGGCGGCGAAGCTCGCGGTTGACCACCTTGTCGGCTTTCGGGTTCAGCGTCAGCGCCTTGATCTTGTCTTCCAAGAGCTTCAGATCACCTCCTTCACCGGCGTCATCGCCAGTCTCGCCAAGTTCTTTCTTGATGGCTTCCAACTGCTGACGCAGCAGGAATTCCTTCCGCGTCCCTTCGAGTTTGTCTTGCACGTCACTCTGGATCTTGCGTTGGATCTTGGATTTCTCGATCTCTTGGCTCAGCAACGCAATGGCGAGCTCGCAACGCGTCTTGATGTCGATCGCCTCCAGCACGCGCTGCTTGGCAGCGACGTCGGCGTTCAGGTACGACACCACGACGTCCGCAAGCTCCCCGATCGACGAGTTACTGATCGCATTGATCAACCCGTTACTCTTCCTCAGCAACAACGAACTCTTGGACATCTCCAGGTATTCCTGCGTGAGCTGCTTGAGTTTCAGCGCCAGGTTTTCCACCGATTGCTCGATCGTTTCGCCGCTGTAGCTGCTCGCATCCGGTCTCTGGACTAGCTCCCCAAACACCTTCTGCACGTTCGCGACCAGGTACGGCGCTTTCTGGGAGAACTCCGTGAGTTCAATGCGGTGCAGTCCCTGGACGAGCACGGAGAGCCCATTCGAGTCCTGTATGCGCGTGAGCTGCACGACGCGCGCGAGCGTCCCTGTCGTGTACAGTCCCTGGTGGTCGTCTGCGCTCGCCTGCTGCTTGCCTTTGCCATCGACGGGACGCTTGGTGAAGATCCCGAGCGAGAGCGACGTGGCCTTGCGGGGCTTGGTCGACTGCACCTCCCAGACGAGGTCCTTGAGCAGCTGCAGCGCCGCGGTCGACGTGATCGCGAGCCGCATGTACGTGCGCGGGAAGAGCACCTTGTTGTCGATCGGCAGGATCGGCAGCTGCAGCGTCGTCTCCTCCATCTTTGGCGCCTGCTGCTGGTGCGACTGGTTGACCCCTATGGTAGCTCTCTCTTCCCTCGCGCGCGAGCTCGGACTACGCGCAGCGGCTTCGACTTGTTCTGGAAAGAATGAGAATAACAATTGAGCTGCTGGTCGTGTTGACGCGAACGAACGGAGCTTCAAGGAACAGAAAAAAGGGCGAAAGCGCTGTACAAGTCCTCTGTGTTGCGCTGCAGTCAATGCAATCGGAAATAAAGAGAGCTCAATTTTACTTTGAATATTTCAGCTCTATTTAAATGCCGAAATTATTGTACAGGAGCATATTTAAAGGGTATTTGAATACACAGTACCGCAACAACGAGGTTCGAAACACATTGAATTCACAACATTCATGTGCGCCACCTCAAAAGAACAATTAAAAACGTGCAAGAATAGCGCTCCACACACTATAGCAGTATTTAACAAGGATATGCCCGAAAATAACGTGGCGTGAGAGAGTTTCTGTAGTCAGTTGGACCATGCCACGTTAAATCAGGGAATGTAGCCAGCATTTGGGCACACAACTCGCGCACAACTGCATCTCTCACGCACCCACCAACTTGCAAGAAAGCGCACGATGGACTGCACGACCAGCGCTGCTAACCATGCGGAGGAGGCGTGGGACCGCGCGTACGGCGCGTTTCTGGGTCTGCTCTGCGGCGACGCCGCGGGGGCGACGCTCGAGTTTTCTTTTGGCAAGATCACGACGGCCGACGTGGAGCGCGCGCTTCAAATGCCTGGCGGAGGCGTGCATCGCGTCGGTCGCGGGCAGACCACGGACGACTCAGAGCTCGCGCTGTCGTTGGCGCAGGGGCTTGTGGGTCAAGACCCCGCGCTTGGGTTCCCCATTGACGCTGTCGCGAAAAAGTATGCTGAGTGGTGCAATTCCAGACCATTTGATATCGGAAATACCTGCAGACTTGCATTCGGCGTCGCACCAGATGAGAACGGCGCTTACGACAAGCGGATGAAGGCGGCAGCGTCAGCAGGAAGCATGGCGAGCGAAGCGAATGGGGCGCTCATGCGCGTGCTTCCCATCGCGCTTTGGAGCCACAGACTACCCAAAAAGAGCATCGCTGAGCTCGCGAAAAGAGATGCGACGCTGTCGCATCCCAATCCAGTTTGCCAAGACTGCAATGCGATCTACTGCCAGCTCATTGCGTACCTGATCCACCACCCGAGCGATCACAAGGGGGCTATTCAGTACGTGGAATCCTTCGTCAGGGAGCAAGCGGACCCGAAAGTGCAAACGTGGTTCTTCCAAGAATCGCAGGATATCTCGGATCTGACCAACTGCACGCAGATGATGGGCCACGTGCGCTGGGGATTCGTGCTCGCGATTCACTTTCTCCGTCAAAACACTAGCTACGAAGACGCGATCCGCCAGACGCTGCTCAAAGGCGGAGACACGGACACGAACGCCGCGATTGTAGGCGGACTGATCGGCGCGCTGCATGGCGAGCGAGCGATCCCGGAGCACATGAAGGCGCCTGTGCTCGGATTCGATTGCACGCAACCAATCTCAGGACGCAAGCGACCGGTGGCATACAAATCTGACCAGATCCTAGCGCTCACACAGACACTCACAGGCATAGCCAAAACATAGCAGGTGCGTCTAGTTTTCAATGAGAGGCGGCCGAGTCAGCCACTTTTGGACCCATTGTATCGTAAACGGATGACTCTGGACAGCGTTGATGCAATCATGCATTTTCCATTTGCACATGTTTACCAGACAAAACCCGACGCAGTGTAGGTCGGAACTAAGCCGAACTTGGCACAAAGCTGCGCCAGCGGCTCTGGCTCCACGGCCGCAGACGACTCTGACATTCCCAGCTCCGGCGCATGAACTCCTCCCGCGATGAAGATCGAGTCGATGCCCGTGTTGACGGCGCCCTGAATGTCGTGGTGGAATGAATCGCCGATGTGGATCACGCGTGCGCGATCCGCAGCATTATGCGCGACGTTCGCCATGTCCAGACACACCTCAAAGTGCTCCTTCAGCGGCTTCCCGAAGTACATGACGCTGCCGCCCATTTCCTCGTACATCTTGGCGATCTTACCGCCCATGTGCACCATCTGGTTGTCCTTCAGCATCGCGACCAGGTCCGGATTCGTGCACAGCATCGGCAGGTTGCGCTTGCGACCATTCTCCAAAAAGGAACGAATGTGGTCGTTCACCTGCCCTGTAGTATGGAAATCCGTGTGCAGAGCTTCCGCGGGGTCTTCGCTGTAGCAGACTCGACGCGTGCCTTCAACAAGTAAGAACTGCGCGCTTTCCACGTCGACGACTTGCACGTCCAGCCCATGGAAGAGCGACTCGGTATTCGTCTGGCGCTTGCCAACGCTCTCGACGGCGTCGACCGTCATCAGTGCGCATCGTGCGAGTTCGCTGCTGTGCGCCTTCAGGTACGTCCACGCGACCTCTCCGCCCGTGACGCTGCCCAGGAAATTCGGATCGAAGCCGAAGGTCGCGAGCTTGCCGCGGAGACTCGCGGCGCGCTTGGACGTGTTTGAGAGCAGCACCACGCGCTTGTCGAGCGCCTCGAGGCGGTTGAAGCACTCGACGGCACCGGGGTACGCGACGCTGCCGTTGTGCAGCACGCCGTACTGGTCGATCAGGAACACGTCGTACTTGCCGGCGACGTCGCGCAACCCGCGCACGATCTTCGACATGTTCGCTGCGTGAAGTGGGGTGGCATGGAATGGTCACACGTCACCTCTCAGATATTACTATCTTGAATATTTAATACATATTACAAAAATAGAATGTAAAAGTTAACCCACCCCTTGCCGTGACAGAGAAAAAGCAAAGTCTGTCAAAAGAAAGCTCTTGAGATGATCAACAGTCCATTGACTATTTCTTAAACCAGTACACCTCAATAACTTATTATGGAGTCCCGTCAGAAATTATACTCATCCTTGGCCATTGATCTAATCGACAACTGCGAACGCTACACTGTTTTCTCGAGACGAAAGGACAGCTCATTCTCCAATTGTTCAACCTCTGGAACCATGTTTTCGAACAAGCAGATCGCCAACTTCGACTTCACGCCATGCCTTGACCAGCATGACGAAGTCGTCATCGGGTACTGCCGATGCAAGTGCTCAGCCATCAGGCAACAGGCGCCTGAGACGGGCTGCACCCATCTAATCCAGCACGTGAAGACGCATTGTCGGACACAAGAACGTACTCCGTCTCTGGCTTCTCTGCAACTCGAGGAAGAATTCTTTGTGACAGGAGCGCTTCAGTCTCGGCATGGTTCTCGGAGGATGTGAGCACTCGCGCCACGACTTCACCACATTCATTCTGCGCCAGCAGCAGTAGATGAAAGTTTGACATGCCCTGCTTCTTACCCTCGCTTCCGCACTTCTCCGCAGGCGGGCAAACTTTCTGGAATGGTCGGTGCGGACCAGCCTTTTCACCTCGGCCGCGTACATCACCATCTCGTCCAGTGCGCAGTAAACGTCGCTCCACGTCAACCATAGCTTGGTTAATGTGTCTTGATCGGAGAGACGGTGGTCAACGGCATACTACTCAAAGCCATGACAAAAGACAATCTTGCAAGTAGGAAACATGTGGCATCAAACTTGCATGAACTTCAGAACAACCTGGATTTAAAAACATAGATAAAAATCGCCTTTGAAACCCCAATCGAGTTGGTAGAAGGTATATATGTCTACCGATATTGCGTCTGAAGCAAATAAAAACGCCACAAACGAAAGTCGCTTCGCCCACTGACTTCTATGGGGTTTTGCCGATACTCGAGCACACGAATATACGCATCATGGTGACAGGAGCGAGAGGATGTCGGCATTTCCCAAGCGGATGTTGTCGGTCAAAGCGCTCTCCTCTAGACATTTCAAGTATCATAAATAAAAAAAGCGGAGACTGAGGCACGTCCGCACCTTTTCCGATCTTTTATTCCTCTGGATCTGGCTGGCGATTTATGCTTTTAGTAGAAACAAACAAATCTTGAGCGTCAGTGTTGGTTTCAACCCATTATCGTAGACTTTCTTTGTGCAGTTGACCACATGGAGTGAACTGACTTTTTTCTGTGCTGACTTGAAGTGGTTAATCAGGCCTCTATATTTTCAATGTCGTCTATTTCCTGTAAATACACCAATAGTGCATATTGCCTGCATAATTAAATGAACAATTGATCTGATAAAAACTTCATATACAGGCATATACACCTGTAGGGTTTAGGAAAGGTAGTTTTGTTTCTGAATGCAGCCGTGCACCGATCCTCTACTTGAAGTATCTTTTACAATCCTCCAAAGCAGAGGCGGCTTGCGTGTTGGCCGATGTATGGATTAAAATTTGAGTCTCTTGCGTGTTTCTGGCAAAGCCCAGGGAGCCCATAGGGAAGCGTGCTCGTCCCCCTCCTCCTCCTCCTCCTCCTCCGCCTCCCACCTTCAACGTCAGACGTTTTCCACATCGTTTTCCCATCGCCAGCCAGCCTCAGTGCATTCTTCCTTTTGCACGCCAGCTGACACCACACCGCTTCCACCTTCTCCGACCCGCTCAAACCAATGAAGTCTTCTCAGTCTCGTGCTCGTCAGCGTCGGCGCGCACTTGTGCGCTCTTCCATGCGTCCGCGAAGGCAATGCTTAGGCTTGGACAACATTGTGCAGGCGAACGTCGTACGTGACTTCCCCAGACGGCCGCCGCGGCTGGTGGAAACCATCCACTGCAACGGTCAATAGCGGATCGTCCATCAGACTCCAGCCACGGCTGCTCCAAAGCGACTCCAGCCCGGCACTCCTCAATGCTCCGATGCATGTGGTGCGCTTTATCAGCCTGTCTGTGGGTCTGATGGCAAGACGTACTCGAATGAGTGTTCGCTCTCAGTGGCGAGCTGCAAGAACCCTGAGCTGAAGCTCATGGTGCAATCCTCGGGGGCATGTACGCAAGGCTCGGGTGCCGCGCAAGTGACTCCCCCGTCTGATGGAGACGCCGCCAGTCCATCGACGGCATCCGGATCGACCACGACTGCCCCAGTGACCTCGACGTGCAAGCAAACGTGCTCGAAAATCAGGAAACCAGTGTGTGGATCTGATGGAAACACTTACTCCAACCTATGTCTCTTGAAGAACGCCCAATGCGACAACTCAAAGATCGTGCAAGTGGCGGATGATAAATGCTCATCAACGACTACTTCGACTGGTGGCTCAAGTGCATCGACGGGTACGTCCACTGGCGATTCGAGTACATCGACGAGTACGTCGACCAGTGACTCAAAGGGTCCAGTCACTTCGACTGGAGGATCAGGTTCCACTTCCTCGACAAAGTGCACCACGATGTGCACCATGGATCTTGACCCAGTTTGTGGATCTGATGGGAAGACCTACTCCAACCCGTGTGCTTTGAAAAATGCTCAATGCGAAAACCCAACGAGCAATATTGTGCTGAAGACCACAGGTGCATGCCAGCCGACCACTTCAACAGGTGGTCCTGGATCTCCGGTGAACCAAGGCTCGACTACGGGTGGAACAGGCACGTCTTCTTCCACCTCAAACTGCCCCAGTATATGCACTGCGGATTACAAACCTGTGTGTGGCTCCGACGGCAAGACATACTCGAACAAGTGTCAACTCTCCATCGCGAAATGCAAGAACCCAACCAGCAGCATTTCGTTGCAATCGGAAGGAGAGTGCGTGGCGAATACGGCTTCACCAGGTTCATCAACTGGAGGCAGCTCGTCCACAACCACGGGTTCTAGTACTAGCACCAGCGGTAACTCCGCGACCACGGGCTCTAGTAGTAGTACTACAACTACTACCACTACGGGTAGTACCGCAACCACGGGCTCTAGCACTAGTACCACTGGCAACTCCGGAACCACGGGCCCAAGTACCAGTGGCAACATTGCTGCAGGAACAAAGCAGCCTCTGCCAACCGAACCGGTCAAAGTGGTCCCATCCAAATGTGAGATGGTGTGCACGAAGGAGTATGCGCCAGTGTGCGGATCCAATGGAAAAACGTACACCAACTCGTGCGCTCTCAAGCTGGCCAACTGCAAGTCAGGCAAGAAGGAGATTACGATCCGCAGTGAGGGTGCCTGTGTGAAGCCTTCGACCTCCACCTTGCAAAAGCCATCGGGATCCACCTCCACTACCACGTCGACCTCAGGATCGATCGCCCCAGTGTCGGGGACCGGCAGCTCCCTGGCTTCGGGCAGTACGACTACGACAACGACCTCCAAGGGTTCTGGTGCCACCACAAGCACGACCACTGGCACCACTGGTACTACTGGCAGCACTAGCACCACTGGCACCACTGGTACTACTGGCACCACTGGCAGCACTAGCACCACTGGTGCTTCGACTACTGCTACCGCTACGTCCAGTGGAAAAGGAACGTACCTTCGTGGACCAGCGTCGGGCAACTCCCCCGTCCAAGGCAACCTCTAATCCAGTCGACCCCTGTCAACTGCGCTTGCCCTTGAGCCTGTCCGTCTCCCTCCACCTCATCTTTGCCTGTCGTCCGTTCTTGCGTTCGTGTTCCGTTTGAAAGAGAATGTTTGCATGTTTGTGTACAATCAGCATTAGGAACAGGTACCTCACAGTATCTATTTCCTAAGATCGCCCAATCAACTTGCATGTTTGAGTCTGAACCATTTCAGTGCGCGTCCACTGCTCACCTCTACATCCGTCTCTACACAACTGTACACTGTCGGGAGTTCTGACATGTTCCGATTCAGAGCCTCGGGCTGCTCGTTGTTATTATGATAGACACACAAACACAATGCGTCGAATACTGGGGAATGGTGATAAACACGTGCTCGCGGGTTCTATTCTTTCGTGCCTCGCCTCATTTTGCCGCGCGCCGTAAAGGAGTCGAAGACGGCGCACGAACATCCAGTCTGCTGCATGAGGCGGATCACGCCAAAATAATCACGCGGCGTCCAGTTTCCTCAAGATTACTGCCCCTTCTGCGATCAGCAATGCGGGTGCAAGCTCACAGTAATGCGCGAAATCGTTGAACTTGTACCCGGGTGGTGGACGATTATTATTTTTTTCAGTGGGGCCGTCGTCGTCATGCGTCCGGATGCTTTTTCGCGATCTGTTAACACTGATCAACCTTGGTGTCGACAGTCAGCTCCGAAAACATGCACATAATATGTGGATGAATCCCCAGGCTGCTTTCTCCATAATATGGAAGAAGCAGCCTGGGGATTTAAAAAGACTGAGGGTTGTGCTCGTTTAGCATTCTCCCATCTCACTGTCTTGATAGAACCACAGAGAGCTGGTTCAGCGTGCTGCGCCGAACGCGTCCTGATCTAAGCCCATGCTGGCGCAGAACAACAATTTTTCTGTAGAGACACGCATCAAAGAACCGAGTCCACACTTCGTGGTCGTGTAAAGGAGCGAGAGATGTGTACCTATTTGCCACACACACAAAACACAGCAATGTATATTAAATTAACGATTCGACCATGATAAATCACTATTTTCTAGGAGAGAGAACCTTTATACGAATATTAAATAAAAGAGAATGTCGAATTGTCAATGTCACGACGAACCCACAACGCAACGACTGCATGCACAAAGAAGCGACGGTTCCGACTCGTTTTTCGATAAATGGATGCAGAGTAAAGACTGGTCGGATGGTTCGGTGGACGAATCCGCCCCCATTTTCCTGGATACAGTGGCATCCGATACCGATCTGAATCGCAAATCCGTTGCAGCAAATGACCAGCTTAACGGTGTACTTGTGATACGCACTGTAAACCGCTTGACACACGAACGTCCGGACCGAGAGCACTGATTTTACATTGATCACCGTGATGACTGTGCAGCTTGAAGGTCACATCCAAACAGCTGGCCACTGCCTATTAGACACGCACTCTCTCGTTGCGCTGAACAACCAGGCTCGACATACCTCTCTCCCTCTTAGTACCGGGTCTTGTGTGTGTGTGATGGACGATTTCGCGGAGGGGCGCTCGCAACATATCCCTCATTGTCCGATTCGCCTCGGCGCCAACACACCTCCCTCCTCCCCTCCTCAGCGAGAGACTCCCCGAATTTCGATCGAAGAAGTTCGCGTCCGGACAAACACAACCTCCAGTCATGAACCTTACTCGGACCATCGCGCACCTGGCGCTCATCGCCGTCGCCATGAACTCGCTCGTGGATGCCACGTTTGACGTCAACGGCTACGATCTCGCAAAGCAGCAGGGCGGGTCGGCCCCGTCGGTCGTCGGCAACCTTCGCACCCCCGATCTCCCAACTGCGCCTTCCTCCGGGTCTGGAATCTTCTCCGGCTTGTCAGGACTCTTCGGCACGCCTGCCTCGACTTCATCGGGAAACAACGGTCCACAGCAGTCGTATCCGTCGGGAAACAATGGTCCACAGCAGTCGTATCCATCGCCGCCTGCGTCGAGCGGAAACACTCCAACTCCTACATCTGCAGCTCCAGTGCCAACGACGCAAGCTCCAGTCCCTACCACGCAGGCTCCTGTACCAACCACGCAGGCTCCTGTACCAACCACGAAGGCTCCTGTACCAACCACGCAAGCTCCAGTACCAACCACGCAAGCTCCAGTGCCAACCACGCAAGCTCCAGTACCAACCACGCAAGCTCCAGTGCCAACCACGCAAGCTCCAGTGCCAACCACGCAAGCTCCAGCGCCAGGCACTACTGCTCCTGCTCCAACGTCTGGTGACAAACCTCCAGTGACTCCTGCTCCAACGTCTGGTGGCAAGCCTCCAGTTCCAACTCAGGCACCAGCTCCAACGTCGGGTGGCAAGCCTCCAGTTCCAACTCAGGCGCCAGCTCCATCGTCGGGTGGTAAGCCTCCAGTTCCAACTCAGGCGCCAGCTCCATCATCGGGTGGCAAGCCTCCGGCTCCTGCGGCGACTCCTTGCCCAACCAAGGGTGGTAAGCCTCAGCCGCCTTCGGCCTCGACGCAGTCTCCAGCGCCGACTACCCAAGCTCCAGTGCCAACCACGCAAGCTCCAGCGCCAGGCACTACTGCTCCTGCTCCAACGTCTGGTGGCAAACCTCCAGTGACTCCTGCTCCAACGTCGGGTGGTAAGCCTCCAGTTCCAACTCAGGCGCCAGCTCCAACGTCGGGTGGCAAGCCTCCAGTTCCAACTCAGGCGCCAGCTCCAACGTCTGGTGGCAAACCTCCAGTGACTCCTGCTCCAACGTCTGGTGGCAAGCCTCCAGTTCCAACTCAGGCGCCAGCTCCATCATCGGGTGGCAAGCCTCCAGTTCCAACTCAGGCGCCAGCTCCATCGTCGGGTGGCAAGCCTCCAGTTCCAACT